>JAQZBX010042302.1:0-22059 GCA_029593785.1 Cabassous unicinctus | reverse complement strand
GTCTTGATTTCCTCCTCAGAGTGCTCATTATTGGTGTACAGAAATGCTAATGTTTTTTTTTTTTTAAAGATTTATTTATTTTATTTATTTATCCCCCCCTTGCTGCTTGTGCTGCTGTGTCCATTCACTGCGTGTCTTCTCTGTGTCTGCTTATCTCCCCCTTGCTGTGAGGTCTTGCCGCATCAGCCCACGGCGCCGCGCGAGCCGGCCTGCCTTCACAAGGAGGCCCCGGGAAGCGAACCCGGGGCCTCTCATATGGTAAACGGGTGCTCTATCCATTGCGCCACACCCGCTTCCTGCCGTGAGGTTGCTGCATCAGCCCACTGCACCGCTCAGGCCGGTGTGCCCTCACAAGGAGGCCTCGGGATGCGAACCCAGGCCTCCCATATGGTAAACGGGGGCTCTTTCCACTGAGCCACACCCGCTTCCCTGCTAATGATTTTTGAGCATTGATCTTATAGCCTGCGACTTCACTGAACTCATTTATAAGTTTTAGAAGCTTTGTTGTAGATTTCTCAGGGCTTTCTATGTATAAGATCATGTTGTCTGCAAACAGTGAAATTTTTATTTCTTCCTTTTCAATTTGGATGCCTTTTATATCAGTTTTCTCACTGTAATAATCAAATTAGAAATCAATAATAAGAAGATCTTTGGAAGATATTCAAATATTTAAAACTAAATGCCACAGTTTTAAATAAACAATGAGTCAAAGAAGAAAGTAAATAAACAGAAAACATTTTAAACGGAATGAAAATAATAATCAACATATAAAAATTTCACTCTTAGAGAGAAATTTATGGAACTAATGCCTATGATGTAAAAGAAGAAAGGTCTAAAATCAATGACCTAAGTTTCTGCCTAAATAAACTAGACAAATAAGAGCAAATTAAACTCAACATAAGTAGAAAAGAGGAAATAATAAAGATTAGAGTAGAAATAACTAAAATAGAAACAGAAAAACAGCAGAGAAAAATCAAAGAAATCAAATGCTGCTTCTTTGACAAAAATCAATAAAATTGATAAAACTTTAACCAGACTGATAAAGAGTAAAAGAGAAAAACACAATTTATCAATATCAGAAATGAGAGAGGTGTCATCACTGATAGATTCTACAGATTCTGAAATGATAATAAGGGAATTAATGAGCAACTTTATGCCAACAAATGTGACAATTTATATAAAATGAACATATTTCTCAAAAACCTAAACTACTAGTGCCCACTCTAGATGGAATAAATAACATTAATACCCCTGTATGCATTAAAGTAATTAAATTTGTAGTTAAAAATCTTCATACACACCAAAAAGTTCAGACCCAAATGGCTTCACAGTTGAATTCTACCAAGCCTTAAGTAAGAAATAATACCACCTCTACATACATACTTTGAGGAAATTCATTCTTGGTGGCCAGCTTTGCCTTAATGACAAAACCAGGCAAGGGTGTTAAAGAAAAAGAAATTACAGATTAATATCCTGAATAAACATAGATTCAAATCTCTAAAAATTTTTAGTTAGCCAAATCCAACAATAGGAATAGAAGGGAACGTCCTCCATCTGGTAAAGGGCATCTATGAAAAACCTATAGTTAGCATCAAACTAGGGAAAGACTGAATGCTTTCCCCCTAGGATCAGAATTAAGACAAAGAATTTTGCTTTTACCACCTCTATTCAACATTGTATTGGAGGTTCTATCCAGTGAAATAAAGCAAAAAATACTGTTTTTAAAAAATGAAGAGGGTATCCAGATTGGAAAGAAGTAAAACTGTCTTTATTCATAGGCGACATGAGTATCTGTAGCAATTCTAACAGAATCTTTTTTAAAATGTTACTAGAACTAATAAGTGAGGCTAGCAAGGTTGCAGACATGATCAATTTACAAAAAGGAATTCCATTTCTATATACCAGCAAAGAACTATCAGACATTGAAATTTAAAAGTACCCTTTACAATTACCTTATAAAACAGCAATAAATCTGGCTAAAGATGTACAAAGACCATACATGGCACTTAAAACTTTGTACACAAAACATTGGCAAGAGAAATGAAAGAAAGTCTAAATAAATGGAAAGATATAAGTTGTCCATTGGTTGGTTCTCCCCCAAATTGATGTATAAATTCAATACAACACCAATCAAAACCCCAGAAAATAGTTTTGTAGAAATTGGAAAGCTGATTCTAAAATTCATATGTAAATGCAAAGTACCTAGACTCGTCAAATCAACTTCGAAAAATAATTTAGTTGGATGGGTAACACTGACTAATTTAAAGATTTATTTTATATTAATCAAGAAAGTATAATATTGACATCCATATAGACAGATTGATGGAACAGAATAAAGATTTAGAAATAGACTCACACATACATGAATAACTGATTTTTGACAGATACAGATGGCAAATAAGCACAGCCAAAGATGCTCAGGATTATTATTCATTAGGGAATTTCAAATTAAAATCTCAATGAGATGCCATTACATACTTATTAAAATGGCTTAGAATAAAAACACCAAGAATATCAAGTGATGGTAAAGATGTGAAAGAGCTAGAACTCTAATAAACTCATGATGGGAAATTAAAATGGTGCAAGAAGTTCAGAAAGAGTTTGGCATACACCTAACATATGGTACAGCCATTCACTCTTGGGTATTTACCTAAGACAGAAGAGTGTACATGTCCGTGTAAAAACTTGTGCACAAATATTCATAGAAATTTTATTTGTGACATCCTAAAATGGAAAGAATCCAAATAGCTTTCAATACATGAATAGATAAACAAATTATGGTATGTCTATACAATTGAATACTACTCAGCAATAAAATTGAGTGAACTATTGATACATACTACAACATGGATGAATCGCAAAATAATTATGCTTTGTGAAAGAAGATAAAAGCAATGGTATACTCTGTATGATTTGATTTTTATAAAACTCTAGAAAATGCAAACTAACTTTAGTGAAATCAGATTGGGAGTTGCCTGTGGATGGGAGTAGGATAGGGAAGGAAGAGAGAAGGAACACAAAGGGGCATGAGGGTATGTATGTTTGGGGTGATGAACATGTTTGCCATCTTGGATTGTTTCTATGGTTTTAAAAGGTATATACATGCATAAAATCCTATAAAATTGTACATTTTATATATGCCTGGTTTATCAAATATCAATTATTCCTCAATAAATGTTGAAAAAATAACAACATATGGATTTGAACACTAAGCTGGCAAACACAGGGGATGTTGGCCCCTGGGCTGGGAATTTGCAAAGTCTGACATATATTCATATGACTTGCTTTTTGGGGAAATAACACGTAACAGCAAATATCTTTAAAAAATGTGGAATGAAATGTTTGTTGATTGGGGGCTCTTTCGTTGGCTTCTTTCAAACAAAGCAAGTACCATTTCCAACTTTCATTTTTGAATGGCCCAAAACAATTCTCTTCTTTCCAAATCATTTGAAGGCCCTTTTCAAGGATTACAATGGAAATCCGGAATCTCTTAAAAGCAAATAATGGCATGAGTCAGAACTCTTTTTTTCTTTTGATGTTCATAGAATTCCAATTCATAGTGACAGGAATCATGAGTTCAACAGCAACTCAAATCTCTGCTGATAAAGTCCCTTTCCTAACATAATTTTCCCTGATAGGAGAGATTCCCTCAATGACACTGCATTATGGTCCACCAAAGGAGTGCTGAAGACATCTTTTGAAAAGATTTCACCATACGTTAAAGAACCGGAGAATTTCTTTGGAGCAGTTTTCATGGAGGAAGTAGAAAATTTTTAATCAGTGTTTGGGAACTTATTTCAATTAATAATATGTAATCTATGGAATGAAGAAGCTCAACTTGGTGATGTGAACAGAAAATGACTTTACTATTTCCTCTTCTACTTCTTCAAACTCCTCTGGGCTTATCCTTTTTCTATCCTGGATAGCAAGGCTCATAGCTTTTCCATGGTCCTTCGGTTAGAACAATCATTTCAGTAATTAAAAAGATCCATCTATTCTATACTGAATCATGTCTTTCAACCATTTTAAATCTTCTCTCCTCTCCACTGGTCTGCAGATTGGCTTCTTTTTCTTCTTTTCTGATATCCCTTTCTATTCATCAGCTTCTATATATGGTTGCTACAGGGTTGGAAACATGGGTGGAGGGAGTGGGAGGTGGTGAGGAGCAGTAAGAGAAGGAAAGATCTTACCCGAATGGAAGAATTGTAATCTGGCTTTGTGCCCTCTCAACGTGGTGGCAGCCCAATTTCTAGTTCTTTGTTTCATGGGGAGCATTTGTGGGTTCCTTAGGCAGATCTTGCTGGAGGTCTCCAATTGTGTTCCAGTCACATGAACAACGCCTTCTCTCTCAGCAACTGGACCTCCCGTGTTCACTTCTCTGTGGGCATCCTAAGATCCATTAGTCCTCTTGGGTGGGTCCCTTTTGAAACAACCCCAGGACAGTTCCCTTTCAAAAGTGTCAACCTCTGGTCCGTGGGAAGTACACACCTTTTTTCTACCCTCAGTGAAGTTACAAATCAGCTCCTTCTCCCTTTGCTCCACCTTGCTCTCCTCCTTAACTTTCCTCCATTGAGCATCAGACACCAATTCCTGTGTTCCCCAGACACGAGAAGGACACAGATCTAGTTCTCAGGATTGGACCTTTGAAAACATTCCCTCACATATGGCTAAAGGTAAGATAGAAGCACCTTATTTCATTTCCCCACTGTGATATGCAATTATAGAATATACAAGACAGCTACTGTTCTCTCCCCCCAAAAAACCCAATCTACTGATGCTCAGCCTCTTTAATGTAGCTGGGAAGTGGGTAATGGGCCACAGCTGGAAAGGCAACAGTGTCACAATCTTTGCAAGCTCTGCACTGTTGATAAAACCCTTTCTTAGCATGAGAGAGAGCTTGACTCCTCTCATACTGTTCTAAACTTTGATAAACAACAGAAAGGCATCAGAAAGCAACAGAAAAAAATCGTTTTTAGCTACACAAGTTTAAACAGAAAAAGCCACACAAATGAGTGTTAACGTTATAACTAACCAATGTCTTTGCTTCAACCACACAATGATGAGATTATACACTGGCTTCCAACTCAAAATTAGTTCCAAGAAAATCTATTTAGGAGAAGTTTTGAAACATTTCTTACATTTTTCATCAATAAGTGGAAATTTATGAAAACGTGGTCCTGAACCACTTAAACTTAGTTTTTCAATGAATGCAATTTCATTTTAAATTATCTATACATATAAGTTAAGCATTTAAATCATCCAAAATTCTCTGCTAAAATATTCAAATGGTTAAAAAGGAAAGTTGGTTGGTGGTAGTGTTGTACTATTTTGTTTTATTTAAATTAACCAAATGATTGCTTTAATTATATTCTTTAAGATTTGGGAAGCTTAAAGTTTTAATTTTTAATTTTTACTAGATTTAATTTTTACTGCCTGTTTAACAGGGGCCATGTTTAAAGGTTATGGACCTGGACTGGATACTCTTTAAGCTGCCACTTACTTAACTCTATTATTTTATGTTTATATCATTATTATTTTTTAATGACAATGTATTTTTGCATCAATGCAAAACAAAATGAGTATAAATGTAGAAGGCTCTCCCCTTTTCCATCACTATCAGGTCTCAATACCACTTCTCAGAGGAAACTACTGTTAATAGCTCAGCAAGTATCTTTCTAGACTTCTTTCTCCTATACACACATACATAGACACAGAGTGGCACACACACATACACACATACTCCCAGTGACACACATACACAGGCACATATAGGCACACACAAAACTCACTTTACAAATGAGACTACTCTAAGTACAATTCTGCAAGTGACTATTTTTTGTGTTGTTTTATTTTGTCATGTCCCTTCGCCTTGTATATCATGGGTCTCATTTAGCATAAGTACATATGATTCATGTTCTTTTTTGTTTTTGTATTTTTCTTTTTAAATTATTTTTATTTTTTTTCTTTATTTTTAAAGTAGCTTTAGATTACATAAGTGTTACATCAAAATATATAAGGGATTCCCATATACTCCATCATCTCCCCCAACAACACTTTTCCCCATTAACAACATCTTTCTTTAGTGTGGTATATTTGTTACAATTGATGAGCACATATTGAAGCATTGCTACTAAGCATGGTCTAGAGTTTACATTATGGTTTACACTTTGCACCACACAATTTTATAGGTTTTGACAAAATGTATAATGACTTGTATACATCACTGCAGAGTATCTTGCAGAACAAACCCAGTGTCCCAAAAATGCCTCATGTTACACCTATTCTTCCCTCTCCCTCCCCTCAGCACCTCTGGTGACTACTGTCTTCATATCAATGTTACAAGTTCTTCCATTACTAGAATAATAATAAGTCTACTTTAGTCCACATTTGCATCCCCCTTATGTTTGCTCGTTTCTCAGTCTTAAGGATTTTGGGATGGTGATGCCCACTCTGCTTCCGATTGAGAGGGGCTTTAGATTTCATGGGGCAGATAGATGGAACTGTTTTGCTTGCAGTTGTAGATACTCTGTTTTTTGGGATGGGCATTGTCCATCCTTTTGTTAGTTGTCCTGGGTGAGTCCGATGAACTGGAGAATAAGTGTTGGCTGCAAATTTGCTGAGATTCAGGGCTCAACCAACACATGAACAGCCAGAATATTTAAATCTCTGGGACATACATTTAACAAGTCTAGTGCTAATTATAGGTTCAAATAAATGGGGCAGAAGAATCATGTGTAGGAAAATTATAAATGAGTCTAACTTTGATGCACTGAGGAAATAGATTATCATATATTCCAAGGTAAGGTTCACCAATGGAGTTCCAATTTCCTGGAGTTGTCTGTCCTGCCTGTAGTGTCTAGATGTCTCTAGAGCCCTCAGAAGCACCCCTGCTTGAGGCAGTGTTTACCATGGCAGTCAGTGAGCTCCTCCTGAGACATGCAAAAGTGTAACCTCTGGAATGAACTCCCTACTCACTTCAAAATGTCTTAGCCATAAAAACTTGTTTGTATTTAATATTTCCCCCTTTTGGTCTACGTCTTTTTCCAAATGCATCACTAGTTGGTGCTTGGTAATAATCCTTTGATACCAGGGAGGCTTATCCCCTGGAGTCATGTCCCACTCCAGGGAGAAGGTAGTGAATTTATATGCTGAGTTTGACTTAGAGCCACATTTGAGCACCAAGGAGGCATTCAGCAAGTAACTCTTAGGCAATATATATTACTAGGCTAAGTTTCAATTTCACAAGAACAAGGTTCATAAATACGAGTATCAATATCAAGGGCCTGGCATATTGATCTGTCCTCCTTTGCTAGGCACTGCCCATGTACTCTAGATATTCTTGCCACTCTATGAGAGAATGTAGCAGGACTCACCAGGATGAGAATTCAATATTCTGTCAGTTATTCTGTGAGTCTCCACCCACCGAAACAACACCCCATGACCATATGAACACATTCATATTCCACAGAGGCATGCCCTAGGTTCACCCTTCTCCACACATCCCCCGATCATTGATGCCCTGCATCAGAGATCCTCCTCTGCCACAGTTACAACCTTTCTGCAATCCAAAACCTCCCCCAAAACAAAGCCAACAACAGCAAAAATATAATAATAAAATACAAAACTTTTAAAAAATTAAAAATTAAAAAAGTTTTTTTTTGCATTGAGCCTTTCATCACCATAAGACCTGTTATCTTTTATGTATATTGACAATTTCTTTTGTATGTCCCCCCAGTATCTTATTGGCAGGGAAAGGTGGGGTATATGGGAATCCCCTATATTTTCTTTGTGACTTTTCTATACCCTAAAGCTTTTTGGCAAATAAGGTGAAAAAAGAAAAAAAGACACTGGAGGAACATGTGCTTTTTAATGCAGCTAATATAGTTAATTTTATTATGCTAATTTATTAAATCATTCTACTCCTGCTGGTCTTTCAGGCAGTTTTTAGGTTTTTACAATGCTGCAATAAATGTCAATAATAAGACTTAAAATGTGTGCATGGAATGTTCTTGTTTAGTGCTCCTTGCTTATATTTTGGTATTTTTAAAAAAATATAAAATGTAGAAATTAACTCTGAAGAGCAACTGCTTCAAGAGTGAAGGAAGGAGGTGGAATAGAAGAAGGAGAATTTTATTACATCTTTGTAATAAAAGCAAGTGAAATAGAATGAATTAAACTGAAACTCTCTCCCAGCGGAGGTAATATGTCTGCTCTTTGCTCATACTTCTCTGTAGACATTGTGTAGTAAGCACCAGATGGTCTATAATGCTTTGGATTTACTTTATGATTTTTAAAGGTTAGAAAGAACCAGACACTCCAGGCTGCTCCTCTGCTGGACACAAAGGATGTTACGAACTTTTCATGGTCCCAATGAGGACCAGCTGACCTTCAGTCCCTTTGAAAGTCTGAGCAGGATTCTCTGTCCTTGGGAGAGGGCCAGACTGCCATTCTGTCTACAGTCATTTTGGGAAATACATTCTTTTTATTAATCTGGAAATAGTACTAAGGCAAATAGAATGAGCAAAAAGGGACCACCAGATCCATTATAATAAGGATCTTCCAGGTATGGAGATAAGATAAAAGGGATTACATTATCTACATGTATACATTAAACATTCATTTTTTTGTATGAATAGTCCTTTTTAATAGGAATGACACCCTAGTCCATTAACTATGGAAGCTAATATATCTATCCTCCTTCTGAATCTTGTTTAAAGAAAAACATTTGGTTGGGTAATTTACAAGATGTACCTTAGGGTAGCAATTTATGGTGCTCTCTTATCAGAAATTGCTTCTAAATGCTTCATATCCATATTTGAAATTCTGCAGGCAATGATTTTCCTAAATCTTATACATGGAGCTACATGGTAGATTATTTCAACTGACTATATCAGGTAAAGAGTATATGGATAAACTATAGTAAAATAGTAAAAACCAAATAAAAACAATACGGCTATCAATTTTTATAAGGTTGTTTATACCAAGCATTTTACATAAAAATTGAAATTTTGATTAGTATATTTTAAAACCACATTCTAGTTATTAATAGAACAATATTTAACCATAGAAAAATAGAATAACTAGAATATTTTAAATAAACTTTGGATACATATTTACACAAGTGAATAACTAAATTTTCTGTTCACTTGTCTTTATTCCTACAAACATCTTTACGTGAGTTCAATCAACTCTTTTTAACTACTAGTTAAATGTCACTTTTTAATGTTAAAAAGGACATTAATGTATTGGCCAAAGGGCACAATTTAAGTATGGACTATATTTGATTTATTTTATTTTTAATTTTTAATTTTTTAATTTTTAAAAAGCTTTAGATGACATAAATGTTACATAAAAAACATAGGGGATTCCCATATGCCCCATCCCCTCCCCCTCACTCACTTTCCCACATTAACAACATCCATAATTATTGTGGTACATTTGTTACAATTGATGAACACATATTGAAGCATTGTTACTAACTGTGAACTATAGTTTACATTATAGTATACACTCTGGCCTGCACAATTTTGCAGGTTATAACAAAATATATAAAGGCCTGTATCTGTCATTACAATGTCAGGCAGGACAATTCCAATGTCCTGAAAATGCTCCCATAGTACAACTATTCTTCCCTCTCCCTCCCCTCAGAACCTCTGGTGGCCACTACCCTTATATCAATGATAAAAGTTCTTCCATTGCTAGAATAACAAAAAGTCTATAATAGAGTAATAATAAGTCTACTTTAGTCCGTTGTTCATTCCCCAATCTTGAGGATTTTGGGATGGTGATGCCCACTTGGTTTCTAATTGAGAGGGAGCTTAGATCCCATGGGGCAGATGGATGGAACTATCTTGCTTGCAGTTGTAGACACTCTGTTCCTTGGGATGGGCATTGTCCATCATCATCTCCTTGTTTGTTGTCCTGAATGAGTCCAATGAACTGGAGAGTAGGTGTTTCAACTCTGTTGAGATTCAAGGCTCAATTGATACATGGACAGACCAAAGATTTAAGTCTCTGAGACATACATTTAACAAGTATGGTGCTAATTATAGGTTCAAATAAGAGGGGCAGAAGGGTCATGTGTAGGGAAACTATAAATAAGTCTAACTCTGTTACATGGGGCAGTATAAATTCCAAAGAAAGGCTCACTGATAGGGTGCCGCTGAATTCCTGAGCTTGCCTGCCTTGCTTATAGTGTTTGGATGTCTCTAGAGCTTTCAGGAACCTCACTATCTGAGGCACTGTTTACTGTGGAAGTCAATGAGATCCTGCTGAGACATGCATAAGCATAAGCTCTGGAATGACCTCCCAACTCACTTTGAAATCTCTTAGCCATGAAAACTCATTTGTATTTACCCTTTCCCCTTTTTGGTCAAGGTCTTTTTCCAGATGCATTGCTAGTTGGTGCCTGGTGATAATCATTTGGTGCCAGAGAGGCTCATCCCCAGGAGTCAGGTCCCAAGCCGGGGGGAACATTCAATTTATATGCTGAATTTGGCTTAGAGAGAGGTCACATTTGAGCAACAAGGCAGCTGTCAGGAGCTAACTCTTAGGCAATATATAATACTAGGCTAAGTTTCAATTTCACAAGAAAAGATTCATAAGTACAATCATCAATATCAAGGGCCTGGTGTAATGGTCTGTCTTCCTTCACTAGGAACTGCCCTTGTATTCAGGGAATTCTTGCTGTCCTATTAGAGAATGTAGCAGAAATTTTGGTTGGTGTGTGGGTCTCCACCCACCAAGACAACACCCCATGTACACTTGAACATATTCATATGCCTTAGAGGCATGTCCTAGGTGAGCCCTTCCCCATGCATCCTTCATCACTGAGATCCCACACCAGTGATCCTCCCCTGCCACAGTTGTGACTCTTCTGTGATCCAAATCCTCTCCAAAAATGAAGCCAACAAAATAATCAAATAAAATTAATAAAAAATGAAATAATGATAGTTTTAAAAATAACAAATAAAATACAAAAAAATTAAAAATATTAAAAAGTTTTTTGAAATAATAAAAATTTTTTAGACATTTTGTTTTTCATCACTGTAAGATCTGTTGTCTTGAATGTACAGTGACATTTTCTTCTGTATATTCCCCCAGTGTCTTTTTTTTTTTTTTTTTTTTTTTTTTTTTTTCATTTTATCTTCAAAGAAGCCTTAGGTTACAGAAAAGCCACATAGAAAATATGGGGGATTCCTTATGCCAAACACCCTTCCCCTTTTTCACTCTTCCCTATTAATAACATTTTACAAGTGGATGGTACGCTTGTTACAACTGATGTACAACTATTGAAGCATGGCTACTAACCACAATCAATGGTTTACATTATGGTTTACTTTTTGGACTGTACACTTTTATAGGTTTTGACAACATTTAAAATGGCCTGTATCCGTTATTGCAAGTTCATGAAGAACAATTCTAATGCCCTAAAAATATCCTATGTTCCAGCTATTCTATTCTTCCCTCCCCTCCCCTCGGAAACTATGGCAACCACTCAGTTTCAATTTTTGAAGAACAAGATTCCTAGTTACTTGCAATAATATTGAGGGCTTGACATATTGATCTGCTTTCTATTAGGCACTGCCTATGTTCTCGAAAGATTCTTGTCCCTCTGACGGAGAACATAGCAGGACTCCCCAGGATGGGAGTTTAATATTTTCTTGTTTATTCTGTGGATCTCCACCCACTGATATAACACACTATGACAAGATGAACTCTTACATATTGCATAGATGCCTGCCCCAGGTGCATCCTGTCCCATTTACACCCCCACACACCTGACACCCTACACCAGTAACCCTCCCCTGCCATATTTGCCAAAAGAACATTCCCAATACTGTAGTTTTAACCACAGATCTGCAAATCCCCAGAGGTCACTTGCTCCTTCCCCCAACCCTCCTGCCAGATCCATGGATAGTCTAACCCAATCTCTGTACTTTACTCCCCCTCACAGACCAGCACCACCAAACCCAATCACATCACTGCACCACTGTCATGCCCATCATCTGCCTAACCACACCCTTCCATCTTATCGTAGATTTTGCCCATCGGGGCATCAACTCACCACCCTCTACTCCCTTTGTCTCCTGTAAACCTATCTTCCAGACTCTAGCTCTGTGAGTCTGCTCAATTTGCTTAAGTCATATCAGTGAGGTCACGTAATATTTGTTCTTCAGTGCCTGGCTTACTTCACGCAACACAAAGTCTTCAAGATTCATCCATGTTATTCTGTGTGTTAATACTGCATTCCTTCTTATAGCTGAGTTACATTCCATTGGATGTATATACCAGAGTTTGTTTATCCATTCATTTGTTAATGGACAATTGGGTTGCTTCCAACTTTTGGCAATAGTGAATAATGCTGCTATGAAATTGGTGTGCATATATCTGTTCTTGTCCCTACTTTCAATTCTTCTGGGTATATACCCAGCAGTGGGATTGATGGATCATATGGCAGTTCTATAGTCAGCTTCCTGAGGAACCACCAAATAGTCCTCCACAATGAGTGCACCATTCTCTATTCCCACCAGCACTGTATAAGTGTTCCCTTTACTCCACTTCCTCTCCAACACTTGTAGTCCTCTGTTTTTCAAATAGCTGCCAGTCTATAGGTGTAAGATATATCATTGTAGTTTTGATTTGCATTTCCCTAGTAGCTAGTGATGTGTGAGCATCTTTTCAAGTGCTTTTTAACCATTTGTATTTCTTCTTTGGAGAAGTATCTATTCAAATCTCTTGCCCATTTTTTAAAATAGGTTGTCTTTTTATTTTTGAGATGTAGGATTTCTTTATATGTGCTGGATATTAGGCCCCTATCAGATACATGGTTACCAAATATTTTCTCCCATTGACTAGGATGCCTTTTCACTTTCTTGACAAACTCCTTTGAAGTGCAAAAGTTTTTAATTTTGAGGAGATCCCATTTATCTATTTTTTCTTTTGTTGGTTGTGCTTTGGGTATAAATTTTATGAAAACACTTCCTCCCACAAGATCTCATAGATGCTTCCCTATATTATCTTCTAGGAATTTTATAGTCTTGGCTCTTATATTTAGATCTTTGATCCATCTTGAGTTAATTTTTGTAAAGGGTGTGAGGTGGGGATCCTCTCTCATTCTTTTGGATATGGATATCCAGTTCTCTAAGCACCATTTGTTGAAGAGGCCATTCTCTTCCAGTTGAGTGGTCTTGGTAGCCTTGTCAAATATCAGTTGACCATATATGAAAGAATCTATATCAGAACTTTCAGTACTGTTCCATTGGTCAGTATGTCTTTCTTTGTGCCAATACCATGCAGTTTTGACCACTGTAGCTTTGTAGCATGTTTCAAAGTCAGTGTGATTCCTCCAATTTTGTTTTTCTTTTTCAATATGTCTTTGGCTATTTGGGGCTCCTTGCCCTACCAAATAAATTTCATAGTTTGCTTTTCCAATTCAATAAAAAGTGCTGTTGTAATTTTTATTGAGATTGCATTAAATCTGTAAATCAATTTGAGTAGGACAGACATCTTAATGATGTTTAGTCTTCAAATCCATGAACAAGGAATATTCTTCCATTTATTTAGGTCTTCTTTAATTTCCTTTAACAATGTTGTATATGTTTTCTGTGTACAAGTCCTTTACATCTTTAGTTAAGTTTATTCCTAGGTATTTGATACTTTTAGTTGCTATTGTAAATGGAATTTTTTCCTTGATTTCCTCTTCAGATTGCTCCTTATTGGTGTACAGAAATACTACTTATTTTTGCACATTTATTTTATATCCTGCCACTTTACCGAACTCATTTATCAGCTCTAGAATCTTTGTTGTAGATTTCTCAGGGTTTTCTATGTATAGGATCATGTCATCTGCAAATAGTGAAATTTCTACTTCTTCTTTTCCAACTTGGATGCATTTTATATCTTTTTCTTGCCTAAGTGCTCGAGCAAGTACTTCTAACACAATGTTAAATGAGAGTGGTGACCGTGGGCATTCTTGTTTTTTTTCCAGATCTTAGAGGGAAAGCTTTTTAGCATTTCATCATTGAATATGATGTTAGCTGTGAGTTTTTCATATATACCCTTTATTATATTGAGGAAATCTCCTTGTATTCCTATCTTTTGAAGTATTTTTATCAGGAAAGGTGTTGTAGTTTGTCAAATGCATTTTCTGAGTCAATAGAGATAATCAAGTTATTTTTTTTTTCTTTCAATCTGTTAGTGTGTTGTATTACATTGATTGGTTTTTTTGTTGAACCATCCTTGCATACCAGGGATGAATCCAACTTGATCATGTTGTATCATTCGTTTTATGTATTGTTGGATATGATTAGCAATTATTTTGTTGAGGATTTTAGCATCCAGTTTCATTTGAGATATTGGTCTGTCATTTTCCTTTCTTGCAGCATCTTTATGTGGCTTTGGTATTAGAGTGATGTTGACATCATAGAATGAATTAGACAATGTTCCCTCCACTTCTATTTTTTGGAAGAGTTTAAGCAGGATTGGTATTAGTTCTTTCTGGAATGATTGGTAGAATTCACCTGTGAAGCCATCTGGTCTTGGGCTCTTAGTTGGGAGGTTTTTGATGACTAATTCAATCTCGTTACTTGTGATTGGTCTGTTGAGTTAATCAATTTCTTCTTTCATCAATGTAGGCTGCTTGTGTGTTTCTGGAAATTTGTCCCTTGCATCTAAGTTAACCATCTCATTGGCATACAATTTTTCAAAGAATCCTTTAATGATACTCTTTATTTCTGTGGGATAAGTGGTGATATTTCCTTCTTCATTTCTTATTTTATCTATTTGCATCTTCTCTATTTTTTTCTTTGTGAGTCTAGATAGTTGTTTGTAAATTTTATTAATCTTCTCAAAGAACCAGCTTCTGATTTTGTTAATTTTTTTCTAGTGCTGTCTTATTTTCAATTTCATTTAGTTCTGCTCTAATCTTTATTTCCTTCTTTCTACTTCCTTTTGGATTAGTTTATTGTTCTTTTTCTAATTCCTCCAGGTATGCAGTTAGATATCTGATTTTAGCTCTTTTTTCTTTTTTAATAAAAGCATTTATGGCTATAAATTTCTGTATTAGTCAGCCAAAGGGGTGCTGATGCAAAGTACCAGAAATCTGTTGGCTTTTATAAAGGGTGTTTATTTGGGGTAAAAGCTTACAGTTACAAGGCCTTAAAGAACCCATCTGAAGGTTACTTCCTTACAAAACTCTGTTACCATGTGTTAAAGCAAGATGACAGCCAATGTCTGTGAGGGTTCTGCCTTCCTCTTTCCACTTAAGTCTCCGTGCATCCAGCTTCTTCCAATATCAGCTGTAGGCTGGCATAAGGATCATCTCTCTTCCCGGGGCTTGTTTCTTTCCAGGCTCAGCTGCTCTGTTCTCTTCACAAGGTCAGCTGTAAACTACCAGGTAAATGGTTCATTTCTCTTCCCAGGGTCTTTGCCCTGTGTCTATGGGGCTGTCTCTCTTTCCTTGCTCTCTTCTTCTGTGTTCTTGATTGAGCATCCATTTATACAGCCCACCAAGGGGGCAGGGACTCAACCCTGCACACCCTAATGACACGATCGAATCAAAGCCCTAATCTTAATTTAATCAAGTAAAGCCTTTGAATTTAACACAATCAAAGGGTATCATGCTCAGAGAAACAGAACAGTTTACAAACAATCAACATCTCTTGGGAATTCATAAATAATATCAAACTGCCATAATTTCCCTCTCAGCACTGCTTTTGCTGCATCCCATAATTTTTTTTTTTAATTTTAATTAGGCCAGTAATTTATTAAAGTAGGGAGGGAAGAGAAATGGGAGAAAATAACAGATCATGGGTCCCAGGTAGAGAGGAAAGGGCTGAAAGTGATAAAGAGGGCTGATTTACAGACTGCAATTGCCCATTATAGATTATAAATGCCCAGGTTTTACTTGCATGGCCATAATGGCATGGAAAAATGGTGAGATCAGGGCACACAAGGCAGGAAAAGGGCAGGGACAGGCACAGGGACAGACACCGGGACAAGGCCAGTTTGCTTTCCCGCTTGTCTTTTAAACCATTAATTATTCCACCCCTTTGGTAATGGCATGGGAGGAGTTTCAGCTGTTTGCTGTTTTGATTAATTACCCCACCCATCAATCCCCCGGGAAGGCCCAATGACAAGGCCCTGGAGATTATCCGGGGCCTCTCCTGGCTTCCAGAGGAAATCTCGTTCCAAACGGGATTTCTCGCAAGAGTCTTCCAGCAGCTATCTTGGGGGTATTGGAGGACACGCGTTCAATGGAAGTGGTTTTTCTGCCAGGTTCCAGATCCGTCTATAGATTCCCTATCTAGCCTGCTTCACAGCTGCTGCTCCTCCTCCCCTCTGCACATTGCCCCACCAGGGTGACTGGCTTTAGTCTCTGGACCCTGCCTCCTGGGTTTTAGTGGCCCACCTGTCCCCAGACCCTGACTCGGGACCTTCACCGGCAGCCCAGGGGTGAGCATGCTGTTCTGCGCACCTCACCCACTGCACGAGGCTCTGGTCTTCAGATAAGGGGTGGAAGACCCCGTACCCCTCCTTGAAAGAGCAGCATTCAGGGACTTCCACTGGGGGAGGGCTCCTCTCACCAGCCCCATTTGCTTCAGCACAGATCCTTCCCCTCCATTCCCTTGGGAGAGGTGGGGGATGGGAAAGGGTAGCTGGAGCCCAGGCTTCCATTGCAAGTGAGCATTCTGACCCAGAGACCTGACCCAGATTCACTTGTGGACCCTGGTTTTGAATTGGACCCCTGGCCTTTCCAGACCAGGATATTTAAGGGAGGACTAGAATAAAGAAAAACTGCCTATCTGCATTGCAGGGGACCCGCACCTGCCTAGCACCCCAATATCTGTCTGGGGCCCACCACTCTGCATGGAAAGGCTCACACATGCCCCGCTGCTTCCAGCTGTGGGGGTCCCACTTCTCAGTGCTGCAGGGCTTCCCGCAGGTCCCACACCTCTGGCCACTCCCCCAGCTGCCCCCATCTGGACTCAACCGGGGGTTCTTGGCTCAGCCACTCCCCACCACCATTTCCATGCACTCAGGGCCAAACACGTGCTCCAGGTGTCTCCACCCGCGCCATCGGGGAAGGCCTGGGTGCCAAGGCGGCACCACAGTCCACAGCCCAGCCTGTGTGGGGTCGTGGTCGCTAGGAATATGGGCAGCACCCATGCTCCAATCCCGCCTGCAAGGGACGACCCTGCCCCTCGACCGGGGTCTGTATTGCTTCCTGTGCCTGGGAATCGGGGTGCCTTTGGCAGTTTGCAAAGCTCATCCCATAAGTTTTAATACATTGTGTTGTCATTTTCATTCATTTCAAGGTAGTTACTGACTTCTTTTGCAATTTCCTCCTTGACTCACTGACTGTCTAAGAGTGTATTGTTTAACTTCCATATCTTTGTGCCAAATCTGGTTCTCTTCCCCCTTACTGATTTCTAGCTTCATTCCATTGTGGTCAGAGAAATTATTTTGTATATTTTCAGTCTTTCTGAATTCGTTGAGAGTTGTTCTGTGCCCAAGCATGTGGTCTATCCTGGAGAATGATCCATGTGTGCTGGAGAAGAATGTATATCCCGCTGTATTGAGGTATAATGTTCTGTATGTATCTATTAGGTCTAGATCATCTAACGTATTATTCAAGGTCTCTGTTTCTTTATTGATCTTCTGTCAAGATGTTCTGTCTAATGGTGATAATGGTGTATTAAAGTCCCCCGCTATAATTGTAGAGGCATCTATTTTTCCACTTAGTTTTTCCAATGTTTGCCTCATGTATTTTGAGGTACCCTTGTTAGGTGCGTAAATGTTTATGACTGTTCCTTCTTTTTGATAGATTACCACTTTTATTAATATACAGTGTCCTTCTTTGTCTCTTACAATAGTTTTGCATTTAAAGTCTATTTTGTCCAATAGTATAGCTACTCCCACACTTTTTTTGGTTATTCTTTGCATGTAAAATTGTTTTCCAACCATTCACTTTTAACCTCCTTGTGTCCCCGGGCTAAGGTGAGTTTAGCATATAGATGGATCATATTTCTTTATCCATTCTGCCAATCTGTGTCTCTTGATTGGAGAGTTTAATCCATTAACATTCAGTGTTATTACTCAAGGCATTACTTACATTACCCATATTTTCTTTAGGTTTATATATGCTATATGTTGTTTTTATTTCTCTTTTTGTCTTTTTAGTTATTCTTACAAAAATCTTCCTTCCTACACTCTCCTCCAACCCTTTCTCTCCTGTTCTTTCCTTTCCACCTGCAGAACTCCCTTTAGAATTTCTTGAAGTCATGTTTCTTATTGACAAATTCTCTTAATTTCTGTTTATCTATGAATATTTTGAACTCTCCCTCATTTTTGAATGCCAGCTTTGCTGCATACAGAATTCTTGGTTGACAGTTTTTTCTTTTAGCACCTTAACTATATCATACCACTGCCTTCTTGCCTCCATGCTTTCAAATGCGAAATCAGCACTTAATCTTATCAAGCTTCCCTTATATGTGATGGATCTCTTTTTTCTTGCTGTTTTCAGTATTCTCTCTTTGTCTTGAGCATTGGACAATTTGATAGTATATGTAGGCCTTTTAGGATTTATACTGTTTGGGGTGTGCTGCACTTCCTGAACATGTACTTCCATGCCCCTCAAGAGAGTTGGGAAATTTTCAGCCATTATTTCCTCCAACAGTCCTTCTGCCCCCTTTTCCTTCTCTTCTCCCTCTGGGATGCCTATAATGTGTATGTTTGTGCATTTTGTGTTGTTATTCAAATCCCTAAGTCCCTACTGGATTTTTTCTATCTATCTGTTCTACTATCTGTCTGATTTCAGATGTACTGTCTTCAACATCACTGATTCTTTCCTCTGCCTGTTAAATCTGCTGTTATGTGCTTCCATTGTATTTTTGATTTCTTGCATTTTCCCATTCATCACCATCAGATCTCAGTTCTTTTTATGTATTTTTACAATTTCTTCAATATGTTCCCCCAGTATCTTCTTAATAGCTTTTATCTCTTGCTTCACTTCATTAAGTTGATTCATAATATTTGTTTGGATATCCTTGATTAGTTTTTCTACATTCTGTATCTCATCCTGTTTTTTTAGTTTCCTCATTTGACTGGACCAGGTCTTCCTGTTTCTTAGTATGGCTTGTAATTTTTTCTTGGTGTCAATGCATCTGTTTATCTGGATAGGCTTATTTGGTTCATTAGCTTCTCTTTCTACTTTAGGGTTTTATTTTATTGTTTTCATGTGTGTGTGGTAAGATTCCTTTTTGACACTTGGTTCCTCTTATTCTACATCCTAGTAGTAGTCTGTGTTTCCTTGAAAAAAATATTAGGACCAAAGAAAAGGAAAGAGATAAGAAGAGGAAAAAAAAAAAAAAAAGAGTAAGAATAATATAGAGGTAGAAGAGTAACAATACATAAGCTAGGAAAATAAATAAGTAATATGAGTAAACATTCATAAAAAATACAAAGGAATAAGAATAAAAAAGATGGAACAAAAATGAAATAAGAAACAAAATAGGGAAAAAATAGAATGAATTAAAAGGCTGGAAAAATGACAAGAAAAGAAAAGAAGAAAGAGAGAGGGAAAAAAATGAAGGCCAAACAAGGAGAGGCAGAATGAAAGAAAAGCAACAGAAGACAGAGGATAGGAAAATGAAGGAAAGAAAAGAAATAAAGTAGGTAGAAAAAATAAGTAAAAGGAAACAAAGAAAGGGAAACAACAACAAACAAGAAACAAAACATGACAACAAAAAACAACCCAGGAAAACCAGTCTTCCCTCTTAGGCCCCTAGGGAGCTTCTCTGGCTGCCAGTGCTCATTAATCATCCTGTAGCCTGCCCTCCACAGGTGAGGTACCCAGTTTTAGTGAATAAAATTTTTTTTAAAAAGAAAAGAACCAATAAAAAAATAACAGATCAAAAAAAACCCAATACAAACACACACACACACACACACACACAAAAAAAACACAACTCAGTCTATACATTCCCTGGTGCCCACTGGGTGCCTGATAAAGCCAGTGAATCAACTCTTTGGATCCCTTTTCTTAGGACTTACTGGGAATTGAACCAGGGATCTCTTATACAAGGCAGGAATTCCTACACTGAGCTACACCCACTCCACAGGTTAACTAGGCTTCTGAAAGCTTATCTGGTTCTTCCTGCCCTCATTCCCTCAGGGGTGTTGGGTTTCTAACCCATTGCCTGAGCTGGGTTGATTAGGCGCCTGTCTCCGCTCCTTCACTGACCTAGTTCTTCTCTCCCAGGGAGGCTGGGTGTGACAGCCTGCCTGCTCAGATCCCTCCTTCCCCTCTCCCTGGGGCCACTTCAGTGCTGGCTGGAGTCCCTTTAGAGACTCCTCCCATGGAGTGCTACCTCTCACTCAGTTGGCTGCAGGGAGCCAGGGGTTTTACTGAGGCTATTTGCCTTGAGGGTGGGGTATATGTGCTGTTTCCAGCCACAGGGGCAAGTAATTCATAGATTTCCTTTGGCCTCTTTGTTTCTTTGTCCTGCTTCCTCCTAGGTGATGTGCAGCACTTTCCTGTTCTATCAAACCCTAAAGCAGCTCCCTGGGGTAGGTTTTTGCCATTTCTTGGTTGTTTTTTGTGAGAGAGTTGAGCTCTGCCTAACTACCTCGATGACATTTTCCTGGAAGTCCTCTGGACTGTATTTTAGATTCTAGTTTTGTATCAATGTTAAGTGTCCTAAATGTGATACTGGGCATGGTGATGTTTCTGTAGAAAATTATTGTTCTAAGGATATACACACTAAATGTTTAGAAGTGAAAGTCAAGATGCTTGCAACTCTCTATCGGTTCAGAACAAAATTGAGCTAGATGTAAAGAGATATACAGAAAATATAGCAAAGTGTTAACAATTGGTTAAGAAAAGTGAAGGGAATATGAGAGTTCATTGTACTATATTTGCAACTTCTTATGTATGTATGGCATATTTCAAATTAAGCATTTAAGAAAAATAAAATCTCCCCAGAGAGGCTGTTCCTCTCTGGCTGAAGTAGCCTCTGCTGCACTTCCTCAATACCAATGCCAATTTAGTAATTTTATAAAACTTTAGCATAATATCATTATTATATTTATTTATAACTTTATCTCTCTATCTTTAGGTTAGAATAGAGGCAAGATCTTTGTTTTAATCACCACTTCAGAAAGGCAAAAGTTGTTCCACAAATATTTTTTGAATAACTTAATCCATGGCAAATTCTTATTAGTCACCCAGCATGATTTGAAATTTCTATTCTTACAATGGTCTCCACATTCTCATGAAATGTAAACATTTTAATATGGACATATAAAAAAGTCTAATTACTATGCATATTCTCATAGCACTAAACCAAGTAACATACGACAGAGAGCATGATGCATGCTAGAACCCAGCTTATTTTTAAGTCCATCCACTATTTTGGATTATCTTTGGTACTGACCCCATTTATTGACATCCATTGGTAAAAATAAATAGTAATTGACTAAATTCCCTTTAAAATGGGCACATTAAAAGATAACATTTATTACCATTGGCAGAACTATTAGAACACTAAGGCAGTGTGGCAAATATTTATATACTTTATGCAAAGTTTCAGAAAAATGATACACATTCACAAATAATTGTGCTCAAAGCAAGTCTATGTGAAAAACAGATTTCTCTTTGTCTTGTCCTTATTTAAAAAAGCCAGCCTGCATGTAGTTTGCCTGTGCCGTTTAACAGAAGATTGCTGGCCAGTGTCCAGCCTTTTTCTTCCCAATGTTAGCTGATTATCTAGCATAAATTTCAAAATTGAATCCAATTTGTATTTATTTTATTGGGGGTGGGGGTGGGGGACATTGTAGGGTCCTAAATCTGCATCCCTTGCAACTCCTACCCTTCGGCTCAATGGACTCATCCAAGTAACCTGGCGAGGAGACGACGATGGGCAACAGCCATCCCAGGGAATGGAGAGGGCCTGCAGCTGAAGGCAAGATAATCCCATCCACTATATCCATGGAATATAAGCCCTCTCTCACTTGGAGGTGGAGTGGACATCACCTTCCAAGTCCACTCAGGATGGG
>JAQZBX010042301.1:0-22060 GCA_029593785.1 Cabassous unicinctus | reverse complement strand
GTAATAAGGTATATCAGGAGATATAACATAAAAAAAAAAAATGCTGGATCTCTTCAGAGTCTGTCAAGCCAAAAAGGATGAAGTAAGGCACGTTCGTGTTAGTCCTTCTTTCCATAGTAGCAATCAAGTGTTGTAAACTGTTGAGAAATCAGAGGTGATATTTAGGATGAATGACTTCTAAACCTTTTTTTTTTTAAGTAGAAATGATGGTTTTTTTAAAAAAATTCAGCCTAAAAATTCATAATAATTAGAAGTTTGCAAAATGTGTCTGAAAAAAATCTTAGTTTGTCTGCCAAATATAAATGAGGTAAAAATCAACATTTTGGAAATTATATAATGGACTCATATATTTATATGTTCATATATATTGCATAATTAGAATGAACATGACACTGTTATAAACACTTCCCTTCGTTAGCACATTTATCCAGATGAAAACATGATATCATATATATTACTATTATATGTATTTTTTATAAGGAAAAAGGGCACAAAAATTTAAGTTCCTTATCCAGAGTCCCAACAATTAAGTATTTTTGGCCAGGTGATTTTATCAATTTAGATTCTGTTCTGAAATTAAGTTCATAACATTCTATTACTACTTACATTTAATTTTAGCAATCAAAAAAAAAAAAAGACTAGATATGTAAGAAACAAAGATAGAGAGATTTTATACAACATTTATTGTTCTCTTCGATCCAATATTATTTAGAACAAATGACAGATCAGAAATTAAAAGCTTATGTATATTAATATTAGAGAGCACATATTACTATTATCAGATATATTTTTAACAGATTATTTAATCAAATGTCTTCCAACAAATATATTTTCTAATTATATACATTGCTTGATGACTCTGATTCCATCAGTTCTATATTTCTGGCTCTATATATTCTAGCATTACCTGGGTAAGGCCTATATGTTATGCATATATATACATATATATATATGCATATACTCTAATAATTACTCATTCTTTTTAAATAATCTAAAGTGCTCTAACTTTGAGATTAATACTTACCATGAGTCAAAGTTTTTGAAAAGCTTCTTTCTGTATTATCTGTCTAGAAATTTCTCAACCACAAGGTTTTCTCACATCAAAAATATGTAAACCATTTAAGAAGCCTGAAATTTCTGTTATATAGTATTTGTTTCCTTTGAGATAAATTATGTTTAATTTTTAGTGCATGATTTTTTTAAGTAAAAGAAATCAAACAAAAATTTCTTTAGATCAAATAGAAAGTTCACCTGGAAGTTATCTGGTGTGAGCATACCAGGAGGTACTGGGAACATGATCAGAGCAGTGTATCCCTTGTTTTTCATTCTGATAATGTCAAGGCACTGCTTATATTGAGGATTATGTATAATGCAACATTTGGTCATCTCTGGGACTAATTTCCAAGGAAAAATGCTTGACATGATGCCAAGGTTAAAAGTTCAAAGATAATTGCATCTGTGTCATGTTTGTAACAGAAATTTCCCTTCCCCTTAGAAGCCACATCATGTTGAACAGCAATGTTGGTAATCCTTTGTGATCTTCTTCTGATTTATGACTGGGTAAAAGAGTAGGTTTTTCTAGAGAAGTTCTTAATTATTCTGTGACTGAAAGGCAAGATCATTAATGACCAGGGATGTAATAGCATATTTTTCACAATGAAATAATTTTATATTTAAAAGTGTAACAGTATCATAGCAATGAAAATGACTCATTACACAGAAATTATTAAGCAAAGAAATTCAAAGAAAAAATGGAAATTATTCATAAAATTGTTATTCTTTAGATGTATTTTCTTCCTAGTATTTTCCTTTGTGCATATAAAACTTTTTATCTTAATGATTATGTATTTATATAATTTTATCACAGCTTATTACTCAGTAATTTTTACTTAAATTTTTAATTAAATATTTATTATACACCTTGACTTATGTTAAAAAAGACCCTTGGAAAATCCACAATTCCAAAACTTTGCATTGACTCGTACGACATAACTAACTTCTTTCTAGGAGTGTGAACCAGATGATGAATGGGCGTTTTTGAGACAGGCATCACAAGGAGTACACAGTGGAGTTTCACCAATCAGCTTTGAGAGTATCAAGTAACTCATCAACATAGCAGATGTACTGTATTCAGCAACAGCAATGTTTGTGCAATTAGTTTTATTGCATTAGTGTATTGGTTTTTATTATATTAAAGGAAATAGGAAAAAATAAAATAAAAATCATTGCTGAGATGAGGAAAGTTTCTATTATTTTATTAATGGCCCAAAGCTTACTTCCTCCATATACAACAAGATGAAATCCATTATTGTGGATCTTTCATTAATTAATGATAATGAAATCAAATTCCATGTAGATTTAGAAGCAACTGTTAGAAGAAAAATTATCTGGCAGAATGTCAGGAGACATATGATAGTTTGGATCAAAAATTACAAAATAATATATTACATATATGATGAACTTTAAAAATTTCAAATCAAGTTTATTTTTCCAATTAATTTTTTCCAATTGTATTGATACATATTAATAAAGCATAAATCCATACAAAGAGAACAATCATTGGTATTTGGTATAATCATGTTTGTGCAACCATCATCACAGTCATTTCCAGTTCACTTTCATTATTCCAATGATAATAATCAACAAACAAACAAACAAACTCATCACTTCTCAATCTCTCTATGCCTTACCTGCTGTACATAGCTGCTATTCTTTTTCCTTCTCTCTAGCATATTTGCATTTAAATTTTGTAAAAAGAGTCATATATACAATATCACCCATATTTCTGTTTTACGTGAAGTTTTACTATCTTATAGAGTCCCACGTTATTTTTTAGCTTTCCTTCTAGTATTATATATGACCTTAAACTTTCCTTTTTAACCTCTGTCATACCCATTCAATAGTATTGTTAGTTACAAACACCATGATATTCTTTACCGTTTCTATTATTTTCCAAAGATTTACAAACAATCTTTTTTACCAATTCTGCACAGATTAACCCTTAGCTTTCCACTCTTTACCCTTCTTCTGTTTTCTGGTGACCTAGATTCTAATTATTAACTCCATGAGTTTACACAATATATTTGTTTCATAATAGCACAATCACACAGTATTTGTCCTTTTGCGTCTGGCTTGCTTCACTTAACATAATGTCCTCCAGGTTTATCCATGTTTTCATATGCTTCATGACTTCATTTTTCCTTACTGCTGCATAATATTCCATCATGTGTACACACCACGATTTGTTTATCCATTCATCCGTTGATGGACACCTGGTTATTTCCAGCTTTTGGCAATCATGAAAAGTGCTGCTATGAACATTGGTTGCAAATGTCTGTTCATGTCTCTGCCCTTTTTTCTTCTGGGTATATACCTAGTAATGGTATTACTGGGTAACATTACAAGTCTTTATTCAACTTCCTTAGGAACTGCCAAACAATCCTTCACAATGACTGTACCATTCTACATTCTCACCAACAGTGAATAAGCTTTCCTATCTCTACACATTCTCTTCAACATTTGCAGTTTTCCTATATTTTAATAGCAGCCAGTCTAACACATTTGAAATGATATGTCATTGAAGTTTTAATTTGCATTTCCCTGATTGCTAGTGATGTTGAAAATTTTTTTCATGTGTTTCTTCACAATTTGTATTCCTTCTTTGGAAATTTGTCTTTTCAAGTCTTTTTTAATTAGGTAGTTTGTCTTTTTATTGTTGAGTTGTATGATCTCTTTGTATATCACATATATTAAACTCTTATCGGATATGTTATTGCCAAATATTTACTCCCATTGAGTTGGCTGCCTTTTTCCCTTTGCAAAGTCTTTTGTGGTGCAAAAATGTTTAATTTTGAGAACGTCTCACTTATCTATTTTTTTCTTTTGTTGCTCATGCTTTGGGTGTAAGGTTTAAGAAACTATCAGCTACCATAAGATCTCGATGATGTTTTCCCACATTATCTGCTATGAGTTTATTGTGGTCGCTTTTATATTTAGGTCCTTGATCCATTTTGAGTTAATTTTTGTATAAGGTGTGAAATAAGGGTCTTCTTTCTTTCTTTTGGATATGCCTCTCCAAATCCCCAAAGCCATTCTTTGAATAGACTATTCTGGCCCAGCTGGGAGGACTTGACCGCCTTGTCAAAACTCACTTGACTGTAGATGTGAGCATCTATTTCTGAGTTCTTGAATCAGTTCCATCTGTCAATGTGTCTGTACTTATACCAGTGCCATGCTGTTTTTACCACTGTGTCTGATAGTATGTTTTAAAGTCTGGAAGTAAGAGTCTTCCAAATTCATTCTTTCTAAAGATCTTTTTGACTATTCAGTGCCCTTTATCCTTCCAAATAAATTCTATAATTGGTTTTTTCCACTTCTGCAAAAAAGACTATTGGGATTTTTATAAGGAATGCATTGAATCTGTTAATCAATGTGGGTAGAATTAACATCTTAATGGTATTTAGTCTTCCAACCCATGAACATGGAATGTCCTTAAATTTATTTAAGTCTTCTTCAGTTCCTTTTAACAATGTTTGTAGTTATCTGAATAAAAGTCCTTTATGTCCTTTTTAAGTTTTATTCCTAAATATTTGATGATTTTAATTGCTATTATGAATGGAATTTTTTTTCCCGAATTCCACCACAGATTGCATATCAGTAGTGTATAGAAATGCTATTGATTTTTGCCTATTAATCTATTATCACACCACTATAGTGAACTCATCTATTAATTCTAGTGGCTTTCTTGTGGATTTTTCAGGATATTCTAGATATAGGATCATATCATCAGCTAATTGTGAATATTTTGCTTCTTTCTTTCTTATTTGAGTGTATGTTATTTCTTAATCTAACCTAATTGCTATAACTAGAATCTTTAGCTAGCTTCAATAGCACAATATTGGATAACAATGGTGACAGAAGGCATCATTGTTACTGATCTCAGCTGGAAAGCTTTCAGTCTTTCACCATTGAGAACTATGCTAGCTGTAGGTTTTTCATATATGTACTTTATCATATTGAAAAAGCTTCTTTCTTTTCCTATCTTTTGGAGTTTATTATTATTATTTTTTGATCAATAAAGGGTGTTGGAATAGCTCAAATGCCTTTAAAGCATCAGTGAAGATTATCATGAAATTTTTCTTCTTCAATTTATCAATGTGGTTTATTACACTAATTGATATTATTGTGTTGAAACTCACTTGCATACCTGGGATAAAACAAAATTGATCATGGTGCATAATTCTTTTAATGTGCTTTTGGAATCTGTTTGCAAGTAATTTATTGAGGCTTTTTGCATCTTTAGTCATTAGAGATATTGGTTGGTAATTTTCTTTTTTTGTAGTATCTTTATCTGTTTTTGGTATTACAGTGGTGTTGATTACATAGAATGAGATTTGTAGTATTCTTTCATGTTCAATTTTTTGGAAGAGTTTGAACAAATTTGGTATTAGATCAACTTTGAGTGATTGGTAAAATTCACCTGTGAAGTCATTTTGGTCCCAGACTTTTCATCTTTGGGAGGTTTTTGATAACTATTTCGATCTCTTCACTTGTTATTGGCTTTTTGAGGTCTTCTATTTCTTCTAGGGTTAGTGTAGGTACTTTGTGAGTTTCTAGGAATTTGTCCATCTCCTCTACATTGTTTAGTTTTTTGGCATACAGCTGTTCATAGTACCTTTTTATGAACTCTCTTATTCCTGCAGGGTTGGTGGTAATGTCCCCCCTCTCATTTCTGATTGTATTTATTTGTCTTCTCTCTTTTTTCTTTGTCAGTCTAGCTAAGGGTTTGTTGATTTTGTTAACTTCTCAAATAGTCAACTTTTTTTTCTTTTTTCTTTTTTTTGTTGTTCTCAATTTCATTTATTTCTGCTCTGACCTTTACTATTTCTTTCATTTGTCTTGGTTTGGGATTAGTTTGCTGTTCTTTTTCTAGTTCTTCTAGGTGTGTAGTTAGATCATCAATTTTAGCTCTTTCTTCTTTTTTAGTGTAAACATTGATAGCTATAAATTTCCTTCTCAACACTGACATTTCAGTGTCCCATAGGTTTTGGTATCTTGTGTTCTAATTTTCATTCATCCCAAGGTATTTGTGAATATCATGCAATTTCTTCTTTGAGACCCTGATTATTTAAGAGTGTGCTGTTTAATCTCCATATATTAATTAATTTTCACTTTTACTGCCCATTATTGATTTCCAGCTGCATTCCATTTTGATCAGAGAAAGTGTTTTGTATAATTTCAATCTTTTTAAATTTGTTGGGATTTGTCTTTGACCAAACATATGGTCTATCTTGGAGAATGATGCATGAGCACTTGAAAAGAAAGTATATTGTGCTGCTTATGTCTGTTAGGTCTAGTTTATTTATCATATTCAAGCTCCCTGTGTATTTATCTTCCATCCAGATGTTCTATCCAATACTGAGAGTGGTGTATAATTGTAGAGTTATTTATTTCTCCCTTCAGTTTTGTCTGTGTTCCTTATGTATCTTGGGGTATTCAGGTTAGGTGCATATTTAGCATATTTATTTCTTCTTGGTGAACTGCCCCTTTTATTAATATATAATGACCTTCTTTATCCCTTATAACAGTTATACCTTTGAAATCTATTTTGTCCAATATTAGTATCACTACTCCAGCTCTTTTTTGGTTGCTATTTTCATGGAATACCTTTTACCAACCTTTCATTTTTAACCTGATTGTGTCCTTATGTCTTAGATAGGTCTTCTGTAGACAACCTATAGTTAGTCATATTTTTTATACTTTCTGTCAGTCATTATTTTTTCGCTGGGATTTTCAAACCATTAATATTCAATGTTATTACAGTAAAGGAATTACTTACTTCATCCATTTTGTCCTTCACCTCTCTGTTGTCATATAATTCTATTGTCTGGCTTCTTATCCTTTAGTTTACTCTTCCTAATAATCTTCATTTCTAAACTCTTCTACAATTATATTGTCCTTGTTTTTTTTTTCCTTTCAGGTTACAGCACTTCCTTAGCATCTCTTGTAATTCTGCTCTTTTGGTAAAATATTTTATCAGTTTTTGTTTGTTTGTGAATATTTTGAACTTACCTTTATTTTTGAAGGACAGTTTTGCTTGATACAGAATTCTTGGATGGCAGGTTTTCTTTTTTGGTACTTTAAATACATCATACCACTTTCTGATGAGAGGTCAGCAGTTAATCTTATCGAGTTTCCCTTGTATGTGATGCTTTGCTCTTCTCTTGCTGCTTTCAGAATCTCTCTTTATCTCTGATATTTGTTACTCTGATATTTGTCTCAGGGTAGGTCTATTTCAATTTATTCTGTTTTGGGTGTGTTGTTCTTCTTGGATATTGATATTTTTGTCTTTCATAAGGCATGGGAAATTTTCAGTCATTATTTCCTCAAATATTCTTTCTTTGTCTTTTCCATTCTCTTCTCCTTCTGGGACACCAATAATGCGAATGTGTGTTCTGCATTGCCATTCAGTTTCCTGAGACTCTGTTCCATTTTTTCCATTCTCTTCTCTTTTTGCTCTCCTGTCTTCTCCAGTTTGGATGTTCTGTATTCAAAATCACTAATTCTGTCTTCAAGCAGTTCTAATCTGCTCTTATGTGCCTCTAATGTATTGTTAATCTTTTCTATTGTGTCTTTCATACCCATAAGCTCTTTTATTTTGTTTTCAGGCTTTCAAATTGTTCTTTATGCCCTCCCAGTGTCTTCTTAATATCCTTTATTTCTTTAGTCATATTTTCTTTAAAACCTTTGGAGTGAGTTAGGAGAGTGTGTGATTATAACTGATTAATTGTTTTAAAACCTGTATCTCCTCAGAATATTGGGTTAGTTCTTTCGGCTGAGCCATCACTTCTTATTTCCTAGTATGGCTTGTAATTTTTTGTTGATGTCTAGACATCTGAATATGTTGTTGAATTTATTCTGATGGCCAATTTCTCTCTTGCTTATTGTTGTTTTTTTGTTTCCCCAACAGCACTTCTTTGATATTTGGATCAACTTATTCTAAGTCTTCAAAATTTCCCAGCTTAAGTTATCAAAATCAGACCAGAGACTCACTATTATTGGGCAGATTTTCTGTAAATTAGTTTGGGTAGTATTGATATCTTAAGAATATTTAGTCTTCCAATCCATGAACACAGAATATCCTCCATTTATTTAAGTTGTCTTTAGTTTGTTTTAGAAATGTTTTGTATTTTTCTGAATACAGGCCTTTTATGTCCTTGGTTAAGTTTATTCCTAAATATTTTATTGCTTTAGTCAGTATTATAAATACAATTTTTTGTCTGATTTCCTCCTCAGATAGCAAATCACTAATATATAGAAACTCTATTGATTTTTGCATATTAACCTTGTATCGTCCCACTTTGCTAAACTCATTTATTAACTCTAGTAGCTTTGTTGTGGATTTTTCAGGATTTTCCTGATGTAGGATCATGTCATCAGTGAATAGTAATGTTTCACTTCTTCCTTTCCTATTTGCATGCCTTTTATTTCTTTGTCTAGTCTAATTGTTCTAGCTTGAAGTTCTAGCACAATATTGAATAATAATGGTGGAAGTGGGCATCCTTGTCTTATTCCTGATCTCAATGAGAAAGCTTTCATTCTTTCACCATTGAGTAAAGTGCTAGCTGTATGTACTTCATACATGCACTTTATCATACTGAGAAAGTTTTCTTCTATTCCTATTTTTGGAGTGTTTTTCATCAAGAAAGGGTGCTGTATTTTGTCAAATGCTTTTTCTGCATCAATCGAGATGATCATGTGATTTTTCTTCTTCAATTTATCAATGTGATTTATTACACTAATTAATTTTCCTGTGTTGAACCACCCTTGCATACCTGGGATAAAACACACTTGATCATGGTGTATAATTCTTTTAATGGGCTTGTGGATTCTGTTTGCAAGTATTTTGTTGGGGATTTTTGTATCTATATTCATTAGAGACATTGGTCTGTAATTTTCTTTTTTTTTTTTGTACTATCTTTATCTGGTTCAGTTATTAGGTTGATATTATCTTCATAGAATGAATTTGGTAGCATTCATTCTTATTCAATTTTTTGAAAGCGCTTGAGCAAGACTGGTATTAGTTCACCTTTAAATGATTGATAGAATTCATCTGTGAAGCCATCTGGTCCTAGGCTTTTCATCTTTGCTAGGTTTTTGATGACTGTTTATTCTCTTCACTTGTGATTGTTTTTTGGTTTTTGTTTTTGTTTGTTTGTTTGTTTGTTTTGAGGTCTTCTATTTCTTCTAAAGTCAGTGCAAGTGCTTTATGTGTTTCCAGGAATTGGTCTATCTCATCTACATCTTCTGGTTTTTTAGCATACAGTTGTTCATAGTATCCCCTTATGAAGTCTCTTATTTCTGTGGGGTCAGTGGTAATGTCCTCCCTCTAATTTCTGATCTTATTTATTTGTGTCTTCTCTCTTGTTTTCTTTGTCAGTCTAGCTACGGGTTTGTCGATTTTGTTTACTTCTCAAATAACCACCTTTTGGTTTTGTTGACGGTATTGTTTTGGTTTTTTTTTCTTCTCAATTTAATTTATTTCTGCTATGATCTTTACCATTTATTTCCTTTGGCTTTGTTTGGAATTAGTTTGCTGTACTTTATCTAGTTCTTCCAAGTGTCCAGTTAGATCAACAATTTTAACTCTTTCTTCTTTTTTAAGATAAGCATTGAGGGCTATAAATTTCCCTCTCAGCACTGCCTTTGTGGCTTCCCATACATTTTGATATGTTGTGTTCTCCTTCCATTCATCTCAAGATATTTGCTGAGTTCTCTTGTACTTTCTTCTTTGACCCACTCATTGTTTAAGAGTTTGTTGTTTAATCTCCATATATTTATGACTTTTCCCTTTTTTGGTCAATTATTGATTTCCAGCTTCATTCCATTATGATCAGAGAAAGGGTTTTGTAAAATTTCAATATTTTTGAATTTATTGAGACTTCTCTTGTGACACAATGTATGATCTATCTTGGAGAAGGATCCATGAGCATTTGAAAAGAATGTGTATCCTGCTGTTCTGGGGTACAATGTTCTACAGATGTATGTGAGGTCTAGTTTATTTATGATATTATTCAAGTTCTATGTTTCTTTATTTACCTTCTGTCCAGATGTTCTATCCAATACTGACAGTGGTGTATTGAAGCTTCCAGCAATTATTTTAGACACATCTATTTCTCCCTGCACCTTTGCCAGTTCATGCCTCATGTAACTTTTGGCACTGAGGTTAGGTACACAAATATTCAGAATAGTTATTTCTTCTTCTTGAATTGTCCACTTTTAAAAATATATTATGACCTTCTTCATCTCTTATAAAAGTTTTCATTTAAAATCTATTTTGTCTGATATTAGTATCACTACTCTAGCTCTTTTTTGGTTACTATTTGCATGGAATACCTTTTTCCAACCCTTCACTTTTTTTTAATAATATTTTTTTTCATTTTTAAAAAGATACTTGGAATATATAAATGTTACACAAAAAATATAGGGATTCCCATATGCCCCACTCCCTACACCTCCCACAAACTCCCACTTAAACATCCTTCATTAGTGTGGCACATCTATTGCAACTGATAAATGCATCCTGGGGCTTTGCCAATGAGCATGGACCATAGTTGACATTGTAGTCTACACTGTCTCCCACACAGTTCTGCATGTTATAGGATGATATAAATTGGTCTATAACTGTCATTGCAATATCATTCAGGATGATTCCCAAGTCCCAAAAAAGCCCCCATATTACAACTATTTTTCCCTCTCCCTGCCCCTAGAGCCTTCAGTGGTCACTGCCTGTATATCAATGTTGTAATTTCTCCCAATGCTAGAATCACCATTTGTCTATAATAGAATACCAGTAAGTCCACTCTAGTCCATAGTTCATTCCCCAGTCCTGAGGAATCTGGAAGAGTGATGTCCACTCCACCTCTAACTGAGAGGAGACTTCGATCTTATACAGCCGATGGATGGGAATTTTTGTTTACAGTTGTTGGCATAGTTAAGGTACTAAATGAAAAAACCTTCCAGACAAGAATTCTCTATCCAGTAAAGCTGGCTTTCAAAAATGATGGAGAGTTCAAAATATTCACAGATAAATAGAAATTAAGAGAACATGCCAATAAGAAACCTGCCATTCAAGAAATACTAAAGGGAATTCTGCAGGTTGAAAGGAAAAAACAAGAGAAAGAGAGTTGGAGGAGAGTGTAAGAACAACTAAAAAGACAGAAAGAGAAATAAAAACAACATATGACATAAATAAACCCAAAGAAAATATGGCTAATGCAAGTAATTCCTTGGGAGTAATAACAGTGAATATTAATGGATTACACTCACCAATCAAGAGACACAGATTGGCAGAATAGTTAAGGAAATATGACCCATCTATATGTAGTCTACAGGAAACCCACCTTAGACCCAGGGATTCAACCCTTCACTTTTAACCCGGCTGTGTCCTTACCTCTGAGGTTAGTCTCTTATAGACAACATACAGATGGCTCATATTTTTTAATCCATTCTATCAGTCTGTGTCTTTTGATTGGCTAGTTCAAGCGATTAACATTCAACGTTATAACTATAAGGGCATTATTTACTTCACCCATTTTGAACTTTGGCTTTCTGTTGTCATACCATATTATAGTCTATCGTTTTACGCTTTCTAATTATGTTCATATCTACACTTCTCTCCAAGTATCTTGCCCATGTTTTTTTTCCTATCAGGCTACAACATTCTCTTTAGTATCTTTTATAATTTTGGTTTTTTGTTAACATATTCTATCAGTTTTTGTTTGTCTATGAAGACTTTGAACTCTCCTTCAGTTTTGAAGGACAGCTTTGCTGTGTACAGAATTCTTGGACGGCAGTTTTTCTCTTTCAATACCTTAAACACATCATACCTCTTTCTTCTCTCCTCCATGGTTTCTGATGAGAGGACACCACATAAATTTATCGAGTTTTCCTTGCATGTGATATTTTTCTTTTGCTGTTTTCCAAAATCTTCTCTTTATCTCTGATATTTGACATTCTAAATAGTAGGTGTCTCAGGGTAAGTCTGTTCATGTTTATTCTATTTGAGGTAAATTGCTTCTTGGATATTGATATTTATGTCTCTATTAGGGTAAGGAAGTTTTCAGTCATTATTTATTCAAATATTCTTTTTGCTTCTTTTCTATTTTTTTCTCCTTCTGGAATGCTGAACAATGAGTATGTTTTGGCATTTTGTGTTATCATTCAATTCCCTGAGATTCTGTTCCATTTTTTTTCATTCTCTTCTCTATCTGTTCTCCTGTCTTTTCCAGTTCAGATGTTCTGTCTTCAAAATAACTAATTCTGTCTTCAAACCATTCTAGTCTGCTCTTATGTGTCTTTAATGTACTTTTAATCTCATCCATTTTGTCTTTCATTCCCATAAGGTTTGTTTCTTTTCTTTGCAGACTTTCAAATTGTACTTTACACTCACCCAGTGGCTTCTTAATATCCTTTATCTCTTTAGTCATATTTTCTTTCAATTCTATAAAATGATTTAAGAGATTTGTGTGGTTATTATTGATTAATTGTCTTAAATCCTGAATCATTTCAGGATATTTGAGTTGTTCCTTTGTCTAGGACTTCTTTTCCTGGTTCCTAGTATGGCTTGCAATTTTTTGCTGATGTCTAATAATCTGAATATTTTGGTGAATTTATTCTGATGGCCAATTTCTCTTTCTTGCCAATTGTTATTATTTATTCACAGCTTTTAGATATTTGGTTCAACTTATCCTACGTCTTTAAAGTTGCCCAGCTTAAGTTACCAAAATTGTGCTAAGGACTCACTAATGGGGAGCAAACTTTCTCCCAGGGGTGAGGTAAAGACAGCTTTAACAGCAGTTTTTTTCCCTGTAATTTCCAGGCTGACAGCAGATGGCACTCATTATTGTAACTTTACATAGAGCTGTATCTCTCTTGATTTCCCACTGTTTTCATCTTCCCAGAGCCGAGATTCAAACTGGGGTCTGCTGGTCAAATCAACTGAAGGAAAGCCCTTGGGTTTCCCCTCCCTGTTCCCTTGTAACAGCTGGCAGGGTGGAAAGCGTCTGCTCCCCTTTCAGTCAACTGAAATGAGCCAGGGGTTTTATTATCACTGAATATTTTGGGAATGGGGAAAGAGAATCATTCCTGGCAGCCAGGAGGTTTAGTAACTCACAGTTTATTGTTTTGGCTTCTTCATCTCTCTATCCCTCACCTCTTAGATGTTCTGGAGCATTGTCCTGGTGTGCTGATCCCGAAAGTAGATCCCTCAGTCAGTTTTGGCTCTTTCTCTGTTGTTTTTGTGAGAGCTGAGCCTTATCTGTCTAATCTGATGCCAGGTTCCCAAAATCCACTGTTCTGTAATTTTTGAACCTGGGGCTTGGGGAGAGATGATGCCGTTGTCTGATACCTTGCAGCTGACAACCATGTAGCCTTAAGAGGAAGAGGAAGCCCAAGAAAAAGAGACCAGGGACAGATTTCTCAATATCTTTCTTCAACATGTGGCAGATAACTTTCATGAGAAAGTACCTGTTATGGTACCTTGAGTTGGACTCTCCAAGGTCTTGGGTGTATCAGCTTTTACCCCAAATAAATACTCTTTATAAAAGACAACCAATTACTCGTACTTTGCATCAGCACCCCTTTGACAGACTTCACTGACTCAAGAAGAAATAGAAGATCTCTACTAATAGAAATCAAATCAGTAATCAACATATCACATCAATGAAAATCACAGGACCATATGGGTTTACTAGTGAATTACATCATTCCAAAAACAACAATCTTCCACAAAATTGAATCAGAGAGAACACTTCTGTGACAGTTGGAGATTATTTTATGAATCCAAAAAATTGAAATTATTGTTTATAAACTAATCTATTCTTATGGGTGTGATATCATTTAATGCATTAATTTTGGTTGGCTTGATTACTTGACAAGATTCCTTTAGGGCTTTTGACTGGACCATGTCCATGAGATTTGATTCAGGTTGAGTCTTCCCTCTCCTTGGCTGGATCACATATGAAAGGAAATACATAGGTAGAGAGACAGACCCAGGAGAAGGAAGCTACCATATTTAATCCTGCCATGTGAGAGAGGAATAGATGATTGCTTAAACATTAAGTTCCTGAGAGATGTGGCCCATGGGAAGGTCAAGAGGTGATGACCTTGTTATATGATTGATAGCTTATAGCTGAATTCAGGAAGAGGGTGAAGCAACCAAGACTGATATATGAGACTTAGAAAGAGACAATATTTATGCATGGTTGCCCTCAGCTGAGTTCAAATCTTGGTAATGATTGGTTGCCATCTTCCTTCAATATTTCACTGCTGACTTTGTTGTGAAAGCATGTCAGATGGTGCCTTGGTTTGGACTTTTCATGGCCTTGGAACTCTAAGATTTTACCCCATATAAATCTTATTTGTAAAAGCCAACCCATTTCTGGTACTTTGCATTAGCAGCCCTTTGGCAAATTAAAACAATTTCCTAACTCATTCTAGTGACTAACATCACACTAATACCAAAGCCAGTTTAAGATACCACAATAAAAGTATGGACCTATATCCCTTATGAATATTTATACATGAATACTCAAAAGTTCTAATAAACAAAAATCATGAACATGTTAAAATATTTATAAACCATGATCAGTTGAGATTTATCCCAAGTATGCAATGGTGGTTCAATATAAGAAAATAAATTAATGTAATAAAACACATTAATAAAATGAAGTTAAAAAAAAAAAAAAGAAAACATTGCCATCTAAATTGATGTAGGACAAAAATTTGGAAAAATCCAGCACCCTTCCTGTTAAAACTTTGAAAAGAATAGGAATATTAGGAAATTAATGATAAAGGCCGTATTGAATATATGTGTATAGCTAGCATCATATTCAAGGACAAGACAAGGATCACCACTGTCACAATTATTACTCATCACAGTAGTGTGTGTTCTAGCAATAATAATTAAGCAAGAAAAACAAATAAAACTCATCAAAATCAGAAGGCATGTGGTAAAACTTTCCCTGATTGCAGATGACATGCTCCTATATATAGAAAATTATGAAAAATCCCCAACAAAAAAGATAACTAATTCCACAAATGAAGGGTAAAATAAAAACACACAAAATCAATGATGTTTTTATCATTAATAATGTATTAGTTAGGTTTTTCTAGAGAAACAAGGTATCTTTGTTTGACAGGAGATGTATTTTAATAGTATGAGATTTTATAAAATTATTTCTTGAAACCATAGGGATGCACAATTCCAAATTCCATAGGGCAGGTTGCAAGTCAGAGACGCAGATGAAAATCCCTGATGAGTTCCCCAGTAGATGCTGGTGGTCTGAAGTAGAAAAGGCAATTCTTTCTCTCTGAATGCTGAAATCACTTCTCCTTTTAAGGTATTTACTCATTGGTAATGTTAATTTCTTCACTTGATTACAGATGTTATCAGCCATAAATACTATCAACTCATTGATGATTAAAGTCCATGAAACGTCCTTGTATTAAAATTATCTCAGTGTTTGCTTGACCAAACAACTGGGCAACATTACCTGGCCAAATTGATCCATCAGCTTAACCATCAGAGTCCACCTTTGTCAACTTATGTCATATGACAAGAAGAAAGCATAGGGAAGAAAAAGGTATTCATTTTATGTATATGTACAAATATATTCATAACAAAACAAGGTAAAAATATTCATGACCTTTCAATTCCTCATTTCTGTACCTGGTAACATGATCAAAGTTCATATTTATCACTATTTTTTCCACTGCCCACTCCATGTTCCCTTTATCATCAGAGAGAACTTGGTTCTTTGCCTGGTGGGGTGACCCAAACTTTCATTACTGAATATTCTGGGCCATTGTTAGTTCTTCCTGGATTGAGTTGTTGATTGACTTTAATCCCAGGGCATGGTAGTACTAAGATATGCTCTAGGGGATCTCCTGTACTCTTGGCAAACACTTCTTTACCTCCATTGTGTAAAGTCCTATTGTCCCTTTATAGTCAGGATCAATCACCCCAGCCAGGGCTATAATTCTTTTCTTGCCTTTTGATTCAGAACCATGAAGAGCTCAAAGTGGTCAGGTGGCAGTCATAACTTCCAGTTCAATGCAATCATTTTTGTGCTTCCTGGTGGAGGTACTGTTCCTTTTGGAAGTAAGAACTTTATATCAGGAGATCTTAAAGTTGCAGGGACAGGAAGCAAAAATACTCCTAGTGGATAACTAGAGGTAATCCTGGTGTTGTCACTCTCATTACTCCCACTTGATTCCTGGAGCTGTGAATCCTGGCTATCGGAGAAACAACAATACAGATTGGATGCTGATTTAGAGCATACACAGCCTCCTGGAGAACATTGTCCCAGCTCTGCAAGGTATTGCCAACTTTTGGAGGCCTCAGTAGAGTTTTCAAAAGGCCATTCCATTGTTCTATCAATCCAGCTGCTTCAGGATGATGGGTAACATGATAAGACCTGTGAATTCCATGAGAATTTACCTATTCTGTTACATCATTTGCTTTTAAATGGGTTCCTTGATCAGAAGTAATGCTGTGCAGAATATCATGATGTTGGATAAGACATTTGGTAAATCCACAGATGGTAGTTTTGGAAGAATCATTGCATGCAGGGAATGCAAATCCCTATCCAGATTATGCATCTATTCCAGTTAAAAAAAAAAAAGTCCCTTCAGTGATGAAACTGTTCCAATAAAATCAACCTGCCACCAAGTAGCAGGCTGATCACTTTGTCACTTTGGGGAATAGTGCCATATTAGGGGCTGGGTGGAGGCCTCTGCTGTGGGCAGATTGGGCACTCAGCAGTAGCTGTACTCTGTCGACCTTGCTGAAGGGAAGTCAATGTTGCTGAGTCCATTGATAATGTACATCCCTACCATGATGGCTAATTTGTCATTGACCCCATTTGGGCAATGACAGGAGTGACTTGGGAAAGTGGCTGACTGCTATCCACAGAACAGGTCATTTTCTCCACTTGATTATTAAAATCTTCCTCTACTGAAGTCATTTCCTGGTGAGCATTCAGGCAGGACACAAAGCTTTTCATGTTTTTTTTTTTACCCACTTAGAAATGTCTATCCACATACCCCTTTGCCAGTCCTCTTTCTCAACAATTTTCCAATCAAGATCCTTCTGAGTTGCAGACCATCTAGCCAAACCGCTGGCAACAGCCCATGAAACAGTTTAAAAATGCACCTGTGGTCATTTATCCATCCAAGCAACATAAATATCGAGGTGCACTGCCTAGGTTCTGCCTACTGTGAAGTTTTCCCCTCACCACTCTCCTTCAGGACATCCCAGAAAGGGGATGCTGCCCACTTTTGGGTGGTACGTGCATATCATGCAGAACCATCTATAAGCCAGGTTCGAATTTTCACCTCCTCAATCATCTGATTGTAAGGAACTTCCCAAGAGTCCATAATTGTGGGCTGGGAAAGAGAAGGCAATGTGACAGGTGTGGTGATCATGGGCATTTTGTCCACTTCTTCATGTGACATACTTGTGCCTTCAGGATACACACATTACCTATCTCATATATTCCACTTTATGATGCAGTACTTCTGGGCACAACCAACTTTATAGTTTGGTGGGTCACTCAATGCCCAGCTCATGATACACAACTCAGGTCTCATGTAATTGGTGGCCCTTGGTTGTGTTAAGTCTCTACCACATCTAGAAGAGCAGCTGCAATTGGAGTCACCAGTTGAATAAGTTTATGATAATCCAACATCACCTTCCAAGATCCATCTGTTTTCTGCACAGGCCAAATAGGAATGTTGAATGGGGAAGTGGTGGGAATCACCACCCCTGCATCCATCAATTCCTTTTTGGTGACACTGATCTCTGTAATACATCCAGGTATCTGGTGCTGCTTTGGGTTTACTGCTTTGCTATACAAGGGAAGTTCTAGTGGCTTTCACTTGTCTTTCCTACCTTAATTGTCTTCATTCCACAAGTCAGGGAACCCCAATCCTGGTAGCAAGCTGTGTATGTTGGAGTTATCTAGGGAACCTAAACTGACAGGAGATATCTGTAAATAGTTTGAGATTTTAAAAATTGTGTCACACAACCATGGGGATGCACAAATCCAAATTATGAAGGGTAGTCTGCAAGTCAAGGACTCAGATAAAAGGACTCAATGAGTTTCCCAGGAGATACTAGCTGTGTGAAGTAGACATGGGGATCCTCTCTCTCTCTGAATGTTGAAATCTCTTCTCCTTTTAAGGGTTTCAACTGGTTGGATGAGATGTAACTCACTGGTGAAGACAATCTCCTCAGTTGATTGTAGATGTAATCAGTGATATGAGTTTTCAGCTCATTGATGATTAAAGTCCATGAAGAGTCCTTGTATTAAAATTAGCCCTGCACTTGCTTGACCAAACAATTGCACCATTACCTGGAAGAGTTGACACATTAGGCTAAACATCACAAGTAATGAACAATTAAAGAGGAATACAAAAATATCGTTGTATATATAAGTACAACTGTAAAAAAATCAATTAACTAAGATAAAATATAACCTATGTTATAAAGGACTTATACAAAGAAAACTACAAAACGGTGCTGAAAAGTACTTATGAAAGACCAAGTAAATGGAAGTATATTCCCTGTTCATGGATTTGAAGACTTAATATTGTAAAGGTGTTAATTCTACCCAAAGAAATGCACAGATTCAATGTAATTGAAATAAAAATTCCAACAGATACTTTAGCAGCAATAGGAAAAGCCAATCAATAAATTTGTATTGGCCCAAATAGCCAAAACATCTTTAAAAGAATGATGTTAGAGCACTAATATTACCTAACTTATAATTTATTACAAGGCTACAGTAATCAAAATATCATTACACTGGTACAGAGGCAAACACACAGACTTAAGGAATTAAATTGGGAGTTCAATAACAGACCTTCATGCCCATGGTCAATTGACTTTTTAAGGAAATGGAAAAGTCAATCCTTAAATTTATATAGAATTTCAAGGGTTCTTAAATAGCAAAATCATACTGAAAAGGAACTGAGGTCTCAACCCTCCCAGCACCTCCTACCAAAGGCTCTTCTGCCTGTCAATGCCCCTCAACCCATCTACTGGGCATCATCAAAAAGGTGTAGCTTTTCAGGTAGGCCGACTTGGTGTGTGCACCAGTCTGGGACTGGGTAAAAGAAGGTGGTGTGCTGCCAAGGTGAGAGGCAGCTTTCCTGGCCCTCGGAGCCATCTTACAGCTCCAGGCCATAGCCTATGCCATCCAGCACTTGCCCTGTGACAATCCATGGCAGAGATATATTTCTCTTGATTGCTGTTGACTGAATTCATATACTTAACCAAAATGAACATTTTAGTTGCTTTTGATTCTTCTCCTAATGCAAACAACAATGTAATTCACATGTTTTTATGCTTCATTTTGATCACAACCAATAATCTATCCAGTCTATATACTTCACATAACACTATATGTTGAATGTTCCTTTTTCTTTTTTTAATCTACACACATAATGAGATCTCTGACAAATATATTCTGTTCTGAAAAATGTTTGAGCTTTCTTCCTGGGCTTCCTAAAATCTTTTTCAATTTTCAGTTATCGATCATACAATGGTTTTATTATGCCTTCATGTATTTATTTGAGTAAGTTTCCCAACTCTATTGTAACATTTCAGGACCTAATCTCTAAAATTTTCCATTTCCATTAAGCTTTCTTGGGTTTTGCTGAACAAAACTCATCAAGATATTTACTAGGAAGGTACAGAATGCTTGAATTAAAAGTTTGTATGACAGTTTATATGTCTTTCAAATTTCTTTCTTAAATACTTAGCATTATATTATCCTTTAATAGCTAAATAATCGCTCATTTCATTGTTTGTAGAAATCTAAATTTTTGAAACTCTATAAGTATTTTATCTCTTCAAAAATCTCTGATAGTAATGGTAAGGAGTATTCTTTTTTTGAATATATATATATATATTTTAAAGATACTTAGATTACATAAATGTTACATAAAAATAAAGGGGATTCCCATATGCTCTGCTCTCTACATCTCCCACATTAACATCATCCTTCATTAGTATGAATTGTACATTCATTACAATTGATGAACACATTTTTGAGCATTGCCATTAAGTATGGATTATAGTTTACATTGTAGTTTACACTCTCTCCCACACAATTTTGTAGGTTGTGGCAAGATATGTAATGTCTTGTATCTGTTGTTGTAATGTCACTCAGGACAATTCCCAAGTCCCCAAAATGCCACTATATTACATCTTTTTCTCCCTCTCCCTGCCCTCAGAACCTCCAGTGGTACTGCCTCCACATCAGTGATATAATTTCTTCCATTAATAGCATCACTTTTGCCTCCTCAACCCTTTACATGAGACCTAGACTCAAACATCTGCAGGAGATTTCTGTTGCTTCTCTAGCCAACAGAGCATTCCCTCCAGAGTTTTATGGTTAAACAACACTGTGTCCCACCACAATTTTAAATAATAATCTACACTTGTTTAACAGTGCATTTCCTCCTTTATCACCCTTTACCTACAGATGCATTATTTTTAATAATATTTTTTTTTATTTTTTAAAAGATACTTAGGTTACATAAATGTTACACAAAATTGTAGGGATTCCCATATGTACCACCTCCCACACCTTCCAGAACCTCCCACATAAACATCCTTCATTAGTGTGGCACATCACCTGCAATAGATATACACATCTTGGGGCTTTGCCACTAAGAATGGACCATAGTTCACATTGTAGACCACACTCTCTCCCACACAGTTCTGCATGTTATATGATGGTATAAAATGGCCTATATCTGTCATTGCAATGGCACTCAGGATAATTCCTGAGACCAAAAAATCCCCCGTATTACAACTGCTTTTCTGTCTCCCTGTCCCCAAAGCTTCCAGTAGCCACTGGCTCCACATTAATGTTTTAATTGCTTCCATTGGGTGAATCACAATATGTCTATAACAGAATACCAGTAAGTCCACTCTAGTCCACAGCTCTTCTCCCAATCCTGAGGAGTCTGAGATGGTGATGTCCACTCCACTTCAAAGTGAGAGGGAGTTTATAACCCATGGATAAGATGGATGGGATTATTATGCCTGCAGCTGCAGATTCTCTCCATTCTCTGGGATGGCCGTTGTCCAACATCATCTCCCCACCAGGTGTTCAGGTTGAGTCCATTGAGCTGTGGAGTAGGATTTAGAGCTCCACCAAGATTCCGAGCCCAGCTGGCACATGGACTGCCCAAAAACTCTGGTTTCTGGAAGTACACCTACAAACTGCAGCACCACATATAGGTTTAAATAGAAGGGACAGACGGACCATGTGCAGGGAAGACATATTTGGGTTTAACTCTGTTACTCTCAGGAGCAAGGATTCCAAAGTAGGGCCCACTGATAAGGTACCAAACTCTGGGGCTATCTGCCCTGATATAGGACCTACCAGAGCCCCCAGGAGCCCCTCTGTTTGGGGTGATATCTACTTTGGAAGCCTATGAGGTTTATTGAGACGTGCATAAGCTTTACCTCTGGTATGACCTCCTGACTCACTTTCAAGTCTCATTCAGATGAAACCATTTGTCTTTACCTTTCCCCCCATTTATTTGATGTCTTTTTTCAGTTGTATTTCCCATTGGCACTTGTTAGTAATCCCTCATTGCCAGGGAGGCTTATCCCCAGGAGTCATGTCCCACACTGGGAGGAAGGCAATGCATTCATATGCTGAGTTTGGCTAAGAGAGAGGCCACATTTGAGCAACAAGGAGGGTCTCAGGAGGCAACCCTTAGGCATCCCATTACAATAGGCTAAGTTTCAATTTCAAGAACAAAGACTCATAAGGCTATTCATCAATAACAAGAGCCCATCAGTGGATCATCCTCTTTGCCAGACACTGCCCCTGCACTTCAGGAACTGTTGCTACTCCCTTGGAGAATATGGCAGAGCTCACCAGGATGGGAATTCAGTATTCTCTCATTTATTGAGTGGTTCCCCACCCACTGTGACCAAGCCCCGTGAGCATTTTAACAATTTTATATACATTTT
>JAQZBX010042300.1:0-22057 GCA_029593785.1 Cabassous unicinctus | reverse complement strand
TCTTCTTAATATCCTTAAACTCTTCCTTCACTTCATTAAGTTGGTCCATGATATTTGTTTGGACAGCTTTGATTAGTTTTTCAATGTTCTGCATCTCTTCCTGGATTTTAGTTGTTCATTGTACTGGTCCATGTCATCCTGTTTCTTAGCATGGTTTGTAATGTTTTGTTGCCCTCTGGTCATCCTTTATCTTGATGGACTTATTCAGTTGATTAGCCTCTCTCTCTGCTCTAGGGTTTTGCTTAGCTGCTGGTTTTGTGTGTGTGTTAAGTTTTCTATTTGTCACTTTGTTCTCCTTGTTCTATTTCCTTGCTGAATTCTATGTTCCCTTGTTAGAAAAAGATTAGGACCAGAGAAATACAAAGAGGTAAGAAAAGAAAAAGGATAATAGAAATAATAATAAAAGTTAGAAGAGGGGCTATAAAAACTTAGTAAAATGAATATTTAGTTCATATAAGCAGTGTAGAGTAATACGAATAAAAAAGTGGAGTGCCTACAAAGAAATGGGAAACCAAATAGAGAAAAATATATAGAATGATTTAAAAGTGAGAATGATGAAGAGAGAGACACAGGGAAAAGAAAAGAAAGAAAGAGAAAAGTTAATTAAAAAAAATAAAATGGAATAGACAAGATAGAAATTGAAACCAGTAAAGTTGAGGAATAATAAAAAAAAGGTGGAATGTAAGCACCACAACAGAAAGCAGGAGATAGAAAGATTAAGGAAGGAAAAGAGATAGTGTTGGTAGACAAAATCAGTATACACAGAAAATGGGAAATCAAGCAAAAGAAGTACAGCAAAGAAGAAACAAGTTAGCAGCACCTAATTTAAAAAATGGAGCAGGGAGGAAAGAGGAAAGAAGAACAAGAAACAAAACAACAACAACAACAACAACAAAACCCCAAACAAACACACAAGCAAGTAGTCAAACAAAGCTAAGGAAGAACGGTTTTCCTTCTTGGACCCTTGTGGAGCCTCTCAGGCTTCCTTTGTTCATCAATCAATTATGCCACAGGCTTCGCTATGCAGGTTTTGAGGTGGGTTTTAGTAAGTAAATTAAGTTTAAAAATTTTTTTTATGTAAAGTTTTTTTTTTTTAAGTAAGGGACCCAAAAGAAGCTAGGACAAAAATAATGTCTATGATTTCCCTATCCTAAGGTATCAGCTGAATGCTAGATATCCCTGTGGCTCACCACTCTTAGAGGAGTCGGGAATCAAACCAGGGACCTCATACATTCAAGGTAGAGATTCCTCCACTGGGCTACCCTTCCACCTGGGTCAGCCAGTTCTTCAGAAAACTAGTCAGTCACTTTCCCCTGGGCAGATTTTACTCTCTTAGGGCAGTTGGATTGAGCAGGCTGTATGAGTAGTTCCCCATTCCCCTCTCCTGGTCAGGTTGAGTTCCCTTTTGAAATTCAAATGGGACCCTGATGACTAAGTACACCTCACAAAAGTGATTTTTCAAGCCTTTTCTAGACCACCCCCTCCTCCCAGGGGACCCTAAAAGGCTCTTCAAAACTTATTAGGCACGTCCCACTGTCTGACTCCCTTAAGGGAGTTAAAATTCTGTTAGTTCTCCATGCAGAACTATTTAATTGTCTGACTCCACCCTCTTTCAGACCATGCCTCTGTATCCCAGGGCGGTGAGGTAAATCAGGCTTCCTCAGCAGATTCGCCTCTTCCCTCAAATTGGTGCCACTTCAAGCTGGCTCATGTGCTCCCCAAAGCTCTAAGGGGTCCAGGCAAACAAACCCACAGAAAGGAAACCCCTCTCCACCCCTTGCCAGAACCTTCCCACTTTCAGAGAATGCTCCCTCTCACTGTGTGTTGGAGGGAGTCAGGGCTCGCCCTGGCTTTTTGTCCTGAGGGTGGGGCTTAGCCGTCCAGGATTTCCATGGAGCTGAAAACTCAAGGTTGTTTTTTTTTTTTTGAGCAATCTATCTCCTTGTCCAGCTCCCTCCTGATCGATACCCCAAAGTTTCCTGCTCCATGGGCTCCCAGAACAACTCATTCAGACTGGATCCTGTTCCCAATCAGCCATGTTTTGCAAGAGAAATGGTGAGTGCCCACTAAAAATGATGCCATCTTGCCTCTGACTCCTTAACAATATTTTAAATGATTTTAACTACTGATTGAATGCATTAATTTCAAGTCAAGATTGAACATTCTGTCCTGAAAGATTTATGGAAAACATCATGATATCAATTGGTAAAGATACTTTCATTTACTATCAGATTTACTTTTACTGAAACACTGGAATTATGCCAATTAAATATAATTTTATGATATGTGTGTTATAAGTATCTCTATAACCACTTTTGATATTGACTTATTAATTTTCTCTTTTCAGGTGCTGTTAAGCATTTTCACTGCACTGGACCATGGAAAATAGGAATAATGAGGCTGTGTTTATTTTCTTAGGACTTTGCCAAAACAAGCACATTGAACTAGTCTCTTTTGTATTACTTTTATTTTGTTACATTGCTATTTGGATGGGAAACTTGCTCATAATGATTTCTGTTCATGCAGTCAGCTAAATGACCAGCCCATATACTTATTCCTTAAGTACCTCTCACTCTCTGACCTTTGCTACACTTCCTCAGTGATGCCCAAACTAACGATGGACTTAGTAGCAGATAGGAAGACCATTTCCTATAATAGCTGCATGGCATAGCTCTTTTCCACATATTCATTTGGAGGCATCAAGATTTTTATCCTCACAGGGATGGCCTATGACCACCACATGGCCATCTGCAAGCCCCTGCACCACACCATCATCATGAACAAGCAGAGGTGTCACACTATCATCATAACTTGTCATGCTGGGGTATTTATACACTCTGACATTCAGTTTCTTCTCACCATCTTCTTACCCTACTGTGGTCCCAATGAGATAGATCACTACTTCTGTGATGTGTATCCTTTGCTGAAACTGGCCTGTATGGATACATACAGTATTGTTCTCTTGGTAATAGTCAATTCATGTATTGTTGCTTTGGTAAGTTTTGTGATTTTGATGTTATCTTATTTTCTGATATTATACACCATCAGGGGTTACCATGAACAAAGCTGTAGCAAAGCTTTTTCCACTTTCATTCTTCTATACAGTTTAGAATTCATTAATAAAACAATATTTTTCTGTTTCTATTGAACAAGATGCAAATACACACACATATATGCATATATAAATCTAAGAAACAACAAAAAATAAATTGCTACAACTGTCCTTGTTTGTAGTTGCTTGTGTGACTTTATTTTATCTTCATAACTTTCATTATTTGTAGCTATATTTTTCCATTATCTTTCACCATTTCCCTTGAAATATTTAAGAGATGTTTTAGAGATTTCTATGCATTTAAGATATTGTTCATCTAGCCCTCATTGTGATGCAACCAATAAATTTGACCTCGTCATTCATACCAATGAAAGACCCCTTTTCTCTTGGTTTAATAGAGATATGAGGAGTCCAAAATATCCAGGTGGTAATTTCAATTACCAATTCAATAAAATCACTGCTGTGTTCTCTAATGAAAGCATAACCTCTTTATATATAAGACCTACAAATTTGCTGAGCTAGAAATGGTGGGAAAGGAAGCAAAAATTGTCTAAGTGGGTTTTTAGTTTGGTAGCAAAAGGAGCTACTTGCACTTACATCCCTTGATAACCCTAACAGTTTCTTCTCGCTGTGGAAAAAAATACTGATCAATTTTCCTTAAAAATTAAGCTCCAGATTTTCAGGATATTCTCTTCAATGTTCAGTAAAGTATTCCACCATTCTATTACATAAGTTTCTACAGAGTAATGGATACATGGTAAGGAAAGTGAATTCCTTGATATTGTGTGCACTGCCGCATTTCTTTTACTATTAAATAAGATACTGAATCAGACTCAGCACTGTGTTAATAACAAGATAATGAATAAGACATTCCATAAATTCATAGCTTTTGCTGTTGTAACTTGCATCTGACCAGACCTTTTAACAAGGACATCCAGAAAAACTGGGGTATAAAGTAGAGGTAGATTTACTCTTTGAAGCAACAAGTGTCAATAAATTAACAAGGCTGAATTAGCCAAGATACCACAGAAGAGAAATGTATGCATAAGTGAGGCTGATATTCAGTGTTGCCTTGTACTTGAGTCAGTGGATGATTTTCAAGCATCAGCCTGCAGATGCATAGACTAAATGTAACAAATGCTTGCAAGAATTTAGATAATTAGAAATCATATGCATTACTGATGGAGTGAAAAATGATACAACCAATTTATCAATTAGGAAAATAATTGACTAAAGTTGAGCATACTGTACTCCTGAGTCCTAGAAATCAAACTGTAAGTATACACTCAACAGAAATATTTAAATAGGTTGATGAAAAGAGAAAGACTTCTGAGAGCATTGTTTGAAGAGCCCCCAAACTTGTAATAACCCAAATGTAGAATGGGGCAAATAGATTGTGGCATATTATACATAAAATACAAGAATGCAATAAAGAAACCATTGTTCGTCATGATAAGGAAAAATGTCACAATCTCACAGTCATAATGCTGAACAAAAGAAGACAGAAAGAATAAATATTCTATTATTCCATGTATATAAAGTTGAAAATAGTTAAAGCTAATCTATTATTAAAAGACAGGATAGCAGTTACTTCTGGTGACAGGAGGAAGGAATCTTCTGTGTTGCTAACGGTCTATTTCTGTCCTTCACTCCCATTTCTCAGCAAGCTCTGTTTTTTCCCCCATTTTGCAATAATTCTTTTTACTATTTTTACTGACCTAACAACAACAAAAAGATAACTGTAAAGAAAAAGTGGAGATTTTACCATTTCAAATTAAGAATTGTGTTTATTAAAAATCTTTTATAAAAAGACATAGAAAAAAATCCCTAAACTGGAAAAAGTTATATATGAAGCTTATGACTTAAAAACATTAGTATCCAAAACATATAAACAAGCCCCAATGAGATAGAAAGTAAAGAATCCATTCGAAAAAATGGTCAAATTTGCAAGCAGGCATTTTACAGAAGAGAAAATCCAAATCACCTGTAAACATCTGAAAAGATGTTTCGTAATCAGGGAAATATTAAAATCACAATGCAAAAAGATTTAACCCTCATCAGTTTGGCAACAGTTAAAGTTATAAAAGACCACATGGTGGTAAGGATATGAAACAATGAAAACTCCCATTTACTGCTTGTGAGAGTGTTAACTTTACCATCTGTATGAAGAGGTATTAAATATTAAGTGGGATGTATACATTTCTTATGACTCAGTAATTCAAGTATTATTTATCTATGAGAAACTTTTAGATTTCCACCTAGTGATAATTTCAAGAATGCTCAGAGCAGCCTAGTTTGCATTCACAAAATAGTATCAATAATAAAATTAAAGGAAGAAAGGAAAATAAATGACAGATAATGCAATTGCTCTATAATAGAAGAAAGGAAAAAGAAATTGTATGTTTTTCATTAAAAAATACAGAAAAAATGAGTGAAGTAAATAAATTCATCTGATGCATAAGACTCAAAATTATAATTTTAAAAGAAAGAAGTCATTCATAGAAGATTCAATATCAAAAAGAGGTAAAATTAGACAATATATGGTTTCAGAATATAGATATATATTTATATTAATTCTATCAATTTAAAAATAAACAACAAAACATTAACATATAATTCAGGAAGTAGTTACATTTAAGAGAGAGGGAAAGGATACTTTGGGGAAGAGACTTTCAAGTCACTTGAAAGGTACTAACAATGTTACATTTCTTAACAGGTCTGGTAGTGTAAAAGAGTTCATTTTATTTTGAAACTTTCCCTAGATATAGATAGATGCATAGATATAGATTTAGATTATAGATATAGCTACAGATATAGATACATACATTTTTACTCACAAACACATATAATTACAATTTTATTTAATATATATATTCACAATTAAAATTGTAAAGGTCATTGATGTTCTGAAGGGCATATATTTGTTTAATATAGTGAATTATGAAATCATCTGGAAAATTCCCTTAGAAGTCATTGAAAATGCTGAAGAAATAAAGATAATTTGTGTAAGATAAGAGCTGTAGAGAAGAATAAACATATACATATAAGTGGAATTCTAGAAGTTGAGAAGAATTAGTCAAATGAGCAATTTGAGAAAATCAACTTAAATTTAAGAAAACTAAAAACAATAAACCAAGGTATGAGAAAATTATCTTGAATTTAGAAAAGACATAGTCATTGAAATTATTGCTTACCCACTAATATCCATTATCAATCACAATAGTTAGAAATAGGACATTAACTAATTTACTCTAGTGAAATGTGTAGACATTTAGACTTGAAAAGTGTGGACTCTCCCCTGGAGTTGTGCTGTGACCTGACCCTTGTTATTGGCCTAGAAACAATAAGGCATGATGAGAAGAAATTGAATCTAAAGAAAATAAGCATCATTTTTCAAGGAAACAGATTCAGGTGAATTTATTGCACAACTTCCAGACAAATAGAATTTGTTTTCTTGTAGAACAGAGAAGGGGTATAATTCTGTTCAACCAGAAGTTTCAGGTAATTTGAGTTTTCAGATTTCTCAGACTCAACCTTAAAGGTCACTATCCCAGAGTTCAGCATCCCATTTTCCAGGGCTGTGTTATTGACATGAGAGTCTCTAAAAACTAAAGCCCTGCTAGTCTCATAACCAAATTCTGGGTTTGATTTGCAACACAATCTGCTTTTTGGCTTCTGAATATCAGAACTCCAAGAGAAGAGCCCTGGTTTTCATAGTATTCATTAAGTTGCAGTAGGCCAAATATAGTAACCATTTATGTCAGCTTTGGTGCCATCAACAGAAATCAGGCTACATCACAATCTTTATGCTTGTATGTTTCACCCTTTCCATCCAAGATCCAGAGTCTTTGCAAATCCCAAGACCTCATCATTTGCTTTCATTGTATCTTTGTTAACATAATTGAGATACCCATGCTTAGTGCCCTACATGTACAATCCAAATGTGAAGGGAGTTAAGGCTTAAAGAGACCACTCTGATATATGGAAATGTGGAAAATTTGTCTATTTTCTCCTTCTAATTGGATTGTCTGAGACACAGTGGTTTATACAATTGCTCAGAAGACAATCTAGCAAGATGGAGGGAATATTTATCCTTGACACCATATGGAAGCCATTTTCAAAATGCACACTAATATATTATCTCTTCTTCTCTGACTTATTTTCATTTTATTTCACCATTAAATTATAACTCATAATCTTTGGCTCAGTTTCTATTTCTTAGGAGACCCAGATTAAGATATCTGTTTTCAGAAGCAGCCAAGGGTAATAATCTCCCAGGTAATCCACTCTAAATGCCACATGGAAATTAAGTAGTTACATATATTTTGGATAGACACACACACAAAAAAAACATTTTAAACATAAATGACAATGATGACTTTATTTCATTTGAATTTCAAAAATGATTAAAGACTACTCCCCTCTGCAAAGAAAGCAGGTAAATCCTACAACCAAGACCTACATTGTACATAGACTTAATGCACAGTAAAATTCATTAGATTTTAGGAGTGAAATTAAACATTTATTCTGACTGCATTCAAATACTGAATACCATCTTTAATTCCAAATTAAGGGTAATTATCTAATGATTTCATCTCCTAGTAAGTAAAAATACAACAAACCTATAAAAAACAAATATTACTTTCAAACAGAAAAACTTAGCTTTCATATATAATATAAACTATGTTTTACTCCACAAATATGCTGATTTAATTTCTTTGAGATGGGCATTTTCCTTGTTACTTTCAATCTTTTGCAAATGTTTTAAAAAATAACATCCAATTATTTAAGTAAAATGCAATGAATGAATAGATCTAGATCCTTCAGAGGATGTTAAAATGAGGCAGACTTTTTTATGATTTCAGAAAATCCATGAAGAAAAATAGTATAATTACTATTCAGTGTAACATATTGGGGTTGCTTAGATAAAAGTAAGTTGATAGATAAATCAAATGAGTGACATGCATTTCAGGCAAAAGAGAAAAATATAAACGAAAAAAATAAGATGCACAAATTAAGGTAATGCACTAGAGTAGAAATTTATTACTCTTCTCATCTTTTGTTACTCTATAAATGATATTTATGAGGGGAAATTAAGAGCATGGAATGCTCTTCATGTTAAATCAGTATTTACCCCTATTGTGAAAAAATGCCTGGTTCCCTAATTTGCAAAACAGAGCTATTAAGAAGAAAATTGGGTCCTTGTTAGGATTATATGAGTCAACACTTGTAACATGCTGAGAATCTCATCTACAAGATGGTAAGCATCAAAAAAATAGTCACTATCTTTACCATTATTTCTCTTTTCAGTCTCAAATAATGACAGTCAATTAGATGTGAATTATAGTAACTTTCATTTTTATACTAATTTTAAATCTTCAGTGTAATTTTGTTTATTATTTTGGTAAATATATATTGGATATGTAAAGCATACACAGCAATGTAAGGAAAAGCAAAGAGAAAGAGAAAAGATAAAGCTTATTGCACAATATGTATGCATTTTATAAATTAACATGCACAACTGTGAGGCATTGATATTAGAAATGCACATATTAAAAGAGTAGAAACAGAGTATTAGGCAAGTTTATTATTCTGCCCCAGATTATATGGTTTTGTCTCATTCTTAGCATTTTGTCTAAATCCAAAGTCTGCACTGACTGTTAGACTAAATTATGAATGGCAAGAAGAATACAAGGTGCTGTTTCTCTGAAGAACTGCTTGGAGAAATATAAAGTAATCAGTTTCCTGGCTGTTCCAATTAAGTGTCAATGATGAGATATCTGGAAGTATTTTAGTGAGTGTTTAAGGTGTTTTAGACCTAGAATGGTTAAAGAAAGCTTGCTACAGGTGTGGAAGCAAGTGCTGTTCTTTGAGCATGGATGTAACAAAAGGAACCAAAATTTTAGAGATTTTGATCTGTCATGATATATGCAATGAATTGCAGAGGCACAATGAGCTACTAATTTTTATATGAAATACCTTTATCATACTTATGGAGACCAAGCTGGGTGCTGTTTTATGAGACTTTACTGTTAGGAATAAGGAAGGACTGAGGGCAGGATGGAGCTGGGATTATTATTCCTGAACAGATTTGCTAAATTATCTATTATGTTCAAATAGTACAGAAAACAAGAAGTATGTTACCCCATTTATCCTTCAAAGGTAAAGTCTAGCTTAATGTCCTAATCCCCCACCACCATATTTCATAAACTCCTTCCTTGATTCCAATTTAGCATGTAGTCTCTCTCCTTAAATCTGAAGTTTTCCTGGTGAAATTTGTACATGTTTATATGTTCCACAAACAAATAATAAACTTAATATAAAAACAATATTTTATGTTTAGCTTGGAAACAGTTCATCTCAAATGGATCCTTTGTCAAATCAGTCAGAAGTGAGTATGATTTGGGGGAACATACACTGAATTGGGAGTTAGGAGACAACTTTGCTGCTGTTTACTAAATGAGGACACTAAAATTCTATGAGACTTTATTCATTTGTACAAGGGGATAGAGAGTAAGCCTATAAAATCTTTAAAAATATGATGAAAATTTCTGTAACTAATCAGACAATAGGCAAGGTAGATAAATCTAAGATATACATACATAAAATAAATAGATTGTATCTAACCAAGGAAGGAAAAAACTAGAAAAGGAGGCAAAGAATTGCATTACAAAGCCAAAAGTAAATTACAAATAAATTTTGATAAAAGAAACTTTGGCCAAACAGGAAGAAAATCATATGACCTTGTTTAAAGCTGTAAAATGACCATGGACAAATAAAACCACATACCAAAGTTGTGAATGAGGAATTAATATCATAAAAACCACAATTTCTTGAATTAATATACAAATTAAATGCAATTCCTGCTAAAATTCCAGATTTTCTTTCTGTTTCTAATAAAATAATCCTAAAGTTTATGTGGAATGAATAATGTCCAAGAAAAGGCAATAAATGTGTTTGTATTAGTTGGGATAACCCTCATTGGAAAACAATTTAGGAACTTATGCAAATGAGGGTTCTTTTTCTTTAATGTAAAAATAAGTACAGAAAAAATAAGCAGAATCTAAGGTTAATATAGACAGAACCAGGCTTCCTTTAGATCTTTGTTCTATGATGCTTTTCATGAAGTGTTTGTCCTTATGGTTGAAAAAGGGTTGCTTATGCCTATGTTTCAGGATAGAAGAAAGAAAAAAGATTAAAAAAAGAATGAACATGTTTATCAGGAAGTAAAACTTTTCCAGAATTCCCCAACAGACTACCATTTAAGTTTCATGGATGCAACAATATTAAATCACTCACCTAGATACAAGGGAGAATTGGGAAGTGCCAGCACAAGCAATATCAGGGTTCTGAGAGTAATAAAAATGGAGAAATATTGGGTAGGGCACTGGAAACATCTGAAATAGTATGCAAAATAAGAACCCTGAAGGTGAACTTGCTTTCTCAGATATCAGTTCAATAAATCATTGATTTTGAAATGGATTAATAATTTATTCCAAGAGAATTTGAAATCCAGTAATATTTCTGAATAAATATAAAATAGCACTAGGAAATTTTATACTTCCATCAATATGGCTTTCTATTTTCCCTATCACTAGGGATTTTTCTCAATATTTTTAACAATTTATTCAACATTTATTTGTTGATATCTATTATATTCCAACCATTATTTCAGGAACAGAGTAAAACACTTGTGTGCAAATATAGGACAGATTGGAGGCTTTTACAATAATTCATTGGAGGTTCAAGGTAGAAGTCTGAGTTGGGAGACATAAATTTTGGAGTCACCTGCATATAGTAAGTATTTAAATCTTTATTTTATAAAATATAAAGATTGAAACAAGCACAAGTCCAAGGATGGAGCCTTGTTAGACTCTAATACAGAGAGTTCAGTGAAACCTCAAGGGCTGGGAAAATCAACTTAGACATGACAAAGTTGGACTCAGTTGTGGTTTCCTTACACATGGCTTTTCTGCCCCTTCTATCTGAACTTATACTTAGTACTGTACTTGATAGGTTTATGTCCAAGAGACTTAAATCTTTGGACTGTCCATGTACCAGTTGGGCCCTGAATCTCAACAGTTTTGCAAAACCTATTTACCCAGGACAACTAACAAGGAGATGAAGGACAATGACCATCTCAAGGAACAGAGAGAGTCTGCAACTGCAAGCAAGATAGCCCCATCCATCTGCCTCATCGGATCCAAGACCTCTATCAGTTAGAGGCTGAGTGGACATCACCATCCCAGATTTCTCAGGATTGGGGAATATGAACGAATGATGGAGTAAAGTAGACTTACTGGTATTCTGCTATAGACTTATTGTGATTCTAACAATGGAAGAACTTTTATCATTGATGTGGAGGCAGTGGTCACTGGAAGTTCTGAAGGGAGGGAGAGGGAAAAACAGCTGTAATATGGGGGCATTTTTGGGGCATGGGAATTGCAATGACAGGTACAAGCCATTATGTATCTTGTAATAACTTACAAAAATGTGCAGGAGAGTGTAAACTATAATCCACACTTAGTGGCAATGCTACAAAATGTGTAATGTGTTCAGCAATTGGAACAAATATACTACACTAATGAAGGACGTTGTTAATGTGGGAAAATGTGGGGGATAGGGAGCGGGGCATATGAGAATCCTCTATTGTTTATGTAACATTTATATAATCCAAGTGTCTTTAAATAATAAAAATAGAAAAGTATATTAAAAAAAGACAAAGGAGGAAAATCAGGAGAATATGATGATTCCAAACAAAGTCAAATCATCTGGAGAAAAAATAGTGATCAACTCTGTTAAATCCTGGAAATGTCAATATAAAAGTAATTGGTGAGCTTGATAAGAGTAGCTTCATTGGAGTAGTAGAGGTGAAAACCTCATTTGAAAAGGTTCAATAAAATTGGAAGGAGTGAAATTATATACAGTGACCATAGAAAGAAGAAAAATCAGAAATAGGGAAAGAAAATTGGAAGGAAAAATATGGACAAAACGATTTTTGTTTTGTTTTAGAAAAGATAAATACAAGTTTATTTTGTTAAATGGATGCATTTAAAAAGAGAATATAATCATGATTTGCACACAAATATAAAATGAATTCAAAACAAAGAATTTATTTAACTCATGTAATGAGGAAAGTTAGATCAGTTCAAAAAATACCGTACAAATACCACATATACATAGTTTCGTAAGGAATGCTGAATGAATTTATAAGAGGATGCAATACTGGCAAAATTGATGAATATTCAAAGTGTGAAAATCTATTGCTTTCCACTTTGCAGTCTCTGGACAGGCATTGTTTTAATTAATGTCATTTTCTTCAGATTAACATTTATATCTACAAAGTTGCTAAATATCTTAGTCAAAGACAATGCAAGTTGGATAATCTGGAAGGAAGCACTTGCCAGGACACAGGAAATTTCAAAGATTCCCATCAAATTCCCTGACAGTTTTTATGCTGAAGTCAATGATCTAAAAGAGATGAAAATTCTTATGCAGGGAAAGAGGGGAGAAGCAATGAAGTGATGTCCTTGAAAAGATGTGAAGGAAGAAATATGGTGCATAAATGAAGGAGTTAAAGTGGGAATTTCCTTATCAATAATTGCTATTTCTAATATCTTCTGCCCCAGATGTTTTAATAATTCCTGTTCAAAATTTTTATTACAAGAGTAAAAATAAAAGAAACATCTGTATTAATTTTTGATGTTTTTCTTTTCAATAAAACATGTCTGGCTGGTTTGGAGGCTAGAGCTACTGAAACAGGTGAAATTCAGGGCTTTTTGGTCTTACCAGAGACCCAGCTTATTGTAAACCAGAAAATCACCTTCCACAGTTTTCCTGTGATGTTGTTCTCTGCCATACACTACTCAAGCTGCACTTCTGGGAAATTTTGAAAAAACTATGAAGAATTAAATAAAGTATGTTAAGGTAATTTTCAAGAACTTTTAGAAAATAATGTTTTCAGTTTTATTTGTTAGGCAGTTTAAACTGAGGTGAAGCAATAAGTTCTTTTGCTGTTTATATTCATCCACCCATTTTATTAACCCTCAACAATAACCTATCTTTATTCAGTGTATCTTGCATTCTAGACTGAAAACAAATTCTTATGCTAGCAATTTCAGGTTGCTGGAATTTCTGAAGACCTCCCAGATCTTAACCAATGATGCAGTGGCTGTATTTTGTTTCCAGCTCTTCCTGATTTGAGACAAATTTCCTCTAGGATGACTTACAACTGTCATTTAGGGGGAACTGCCTTTAATTTTTTAAGTGTTAAGAGAAAAATGTTCACAATGACCCATTGAATTTAAGTGTTATTCTCCACTTACCACTGCAAGGAAAAATTACTTCCATCTGTTACAGAAACATGACATTAATGTTCGTTGCCTTTTTTCCATCCTTACATCCCCACTGCTCCAGAAGTAAGTCATTTTGAGATTAGGTGTTTTCAAAGCATAACAGGGAATAAGTAATACAAATGACTCATACTTATTAAGTTGTTTCTATGTGAAAAGCAAGGTGGTAACCCCTCACATGTAAATCTCATGAATTTGTGATTGGTGTGCCATTGTCACCTCTGTGTTATAGATGATGTTTGCACATATAGTTACGTTGGAAACAGTAAGTGACCAAGTCTGGTTTTGAATCAAGTGATTCTGATTTGAGAATACTTACCCTTAACGAATACACTATATGGTATTAGAATTAGATAAAGCTGTTTTCTTTCAGGAACTGTTCTAGGATAGAAAGTGAGTTAGAAGAAAAAAAACTATTTCTATTTGGAGCTTGGGAGAGTGTATTGTGATAGACATGTGAAAAACTCCAGAATGCCATTGGTTACAAAATTATCATAGTACATGATGAAAATTTTGATATTGTTATTAACCATGAATTAGAACTTTTAAAATATTCTCTGTGATAAAATTAAAATATTGCAATTTTTAAAAATTATTATTTGGTGGTTGGAATTGTCTTCACCAAATATAATCTTACATAAGAATAGACTATATAGGCTTTCAATGTTGATTTGGGTTTCACCATGCTGCAGATAGTCTACTACTAAATATCTAATAAATTGATAGAAGAGATAGAAAAAAGAAAGTCATAAAATAAAGCACAGGAGAGAAAAACCCTGGATAAATCTTGGGAATAGTAAAATTTGGCTCCTGCCTGGGTGTTGCTCATATATGTGTTGCCAGATATAAGAGACAAGATTTATGCATTTTATAGATCTTAGGATAGAAGAGACATTTTCAAATGCTCAATGGTAAGAATCAAGAATATTTTTCACTCTATTTCCTTTCTTTCCCATGATACAGAAACATATTGCATTCTTCATCTCTATTTCTTAGGGTGTATATCAGAGGGTTAAGCATGGGGGCAATGATAGCATAAAAAGAGCAAAAACTTTGTCTTCTGGTGTAGCAGTTTGGCATTATTTATGAATTCCAAAAATAGATATTGGATTAGTTTGTAAATTTTTCTGTTTCTCTGAGCATGATTAAATTATGATTAGGCCTTTGGGTGGGCCACATGAGTAGGGCAAAGGACATAGTTGGAGTTCTGATGCTGAGTTTTGAGCTGGATCTTGGGAAGGGAACAAAGAGGAGAAGAAGACAGAGGAGCAGAGACAGCTCTTAGACATGACAGAAGCCCCAGGGAAGGAGGAACAGAATAGAACCAGGAAGCCTGAGCTCTCACAGACATTGGCAGCCATATTGCTCCAACATATGGAAATAGACTTTGGTGAGGAAAGTAACTAACGCTTTATGGCCTGGCAATTGTGGGCTTATGCACCAAATAAATACACTTTATAAAAGCCAACAGATTTCTGATATTTTGCATCAGCACCCCTTTGACTGACTAATATATCTGGTAAAGTAGTAGCTGATAGAATATAAATGAAGAGTAAAGGAGCAAAAAAAGAAGGACCACCATAGTGATAAGGAAACTGCGCATGGAAAGAGCTTTGTGGCGATTCTCCACAGAGGAGAACCTGACAGTGAATAAGATCACAGCATAAGATATCAACAAGATGACAGAAGTCACCAGGCCTATTTGGCCAGAATTAGCAATGAACAAGAGGCCAATTCTGCTTGTGACAGCACAGGACAATTTCAGCAAAAGATGCACATCACAGAAGTAGTGATATATCTCATTGGGGCCACAGTAGGAAAAAGAAGATGGCAAGGAGAACTGGCCAAAGGAATGCAGGAATCCCCCAGCACAGGAAGCAGCAATAATGATGTTACACCTAAACTGGCTCAGTATGGTGGTATAGTGCAGGGGCTTGCAGGTGGCCATGTAACAGTCATAGGCCATCCCTGTGAGGATGAAGACCTCAATACCTCTGAAAAAGTACATGGCAATCAGGTGTGTCATGCATCCACTATGGGAAATGGCCTTCTTTTCTGCCAGGAAGTCCATGATGAGCCTGGGGTTCACAGTGGAGGTGTAGCACAGTCTGAGAATGAGAGGTAACTCAGAAAGAAATACATAGGCTGGCTAATAAGTTGAATGGAGGTGATAGAAACCATGATGAGCAGATTTCCTGTCAAAATTGCAATGTAACAAAGTAAGAATAGCAAAAAACAGAGAACTTCTACTTCCTTTTCCTGAGAAAGTCTTAAAAGAAAAAATTCTGTGACATTATTTTCCATGATCCAGATCAGCTTGTAGCCACCTGAAATTAGATGAATAATGAATTCTTAGGAGATATATTTTAATATGGTAATGTATATCAAAGCTTGCATGGGGAAGATTATAATGGAAAAATGTTTCATATGTCAAAGAAAACATAATTTGGCTCTTTTATTCAAGAAGACTGTCCTGCAAAGCTTTTTGTCCTTTTCTTGAAAACATTAGCTATTGGAAAAAATGTTATGTTACTGAAAGAAAAACTGACATTGTGTAATAAATACATTGTATTTATATAACCATTATCTCAGCATCCTTTTTTCAAGTATCAGCTGGGTATTATGCCCAAATAGAATTACAAAATTTCTCCTTTAAATAAAAAAATATCAGATCTCACTTTGCTGGTCTCACTGTTATTTAGTACGTACTCACATAAATGATGCAGAGTGAAAATAGAAAAAAAAATCATGTACCAATATGTGATATGTGCTATGTTGGCAATATTATATGTGAGAAACTTCCTGCCCTATATCCTATGTGCATAGGTTATAAATAGAATAACTACCAAATATATTTGGAATTTGGAAACATTTTATACATGCTATGATTAGTTATATTTTTCTTGGGTTTGTTTTCTTACTTTAAAAAATCAAATTAACTTTCCTCCAGGATTGATTCTAATGTTGTCAAACATTGACAAGATTGAATATGGGCATATTTCACTGACAGTCACATATATGTGGTTTGCATGTACTTGATGCCTCATGCTCGAGCCCAGAAATAAGTTCACAAGAAAGAAGGCTACATATTTTCTGAAAGTAATGCAATTTATCCATAGCATTATTGTGGAGATTAAATAAGATAATAAATGTAAAATATTTTGCAGATTTCTGGTAATTTTCAACTTTTAGAAATGTTTTACTTATTATATGAATGTTAACCAAGTCTTGTTATGCAGCAGCAAGACATGACACTTTGGCTCTGCCAGTTTCTCCTTATCGTTTTATTTGATTTTCCAATTCTGGTGAAAAAGTATATTCCAAGTACCTGATTTTAATTATCATGACAATTTCCTCACTTCTGTAAAATAGGAAAAATTATCTTGGGTGAACAATTCATTGTTTTGCCAGTACCTAGAACAAATTCCTAGAATACTGAATTCCAGTGGGAGAACCTAGATTATAAATTTATAAAGATATTTTAAATTGTTTGGGATGGTAAGGAAGTTCCATCCTTCTAATTTTACAAATGAAGGATCATATTTCATCGTCTACTAAAGGAATAACAAGAGAAGTTGTCTATTTCTATTCTTCAGCACATTATCATCTCAGGCATAAGAAAACCAAATATTTACAAAAGTACCATACTAGTGCAAAGTGTTAATAATAAGGAAACTGCATATGTGAAGGAGGATATGGTAACTGTACTTTCTGCATGATTTTTCTGTGAACTCTAATTAGCAACAACAACACGTATTTGACTTTTGGGAGTCATTTGCCATTTAGGAATATCATTACTTGGTTTAGCCTGGATTGTTAGAAAGTCATCCATACTCATACCCACATGGATAAATTGTCTTCTTTTTAATTCATGTAAACAAATTGCTTGATTCTTTCTAACCAATTATCCTAAAAATTTATGCTCATTTTAGTGCCTATATTGCCAGTTGTAGCAACTTAGACTAGCTTTTCTCTTCTTCATTACTATTATTTTTACTCCCTTCTTCTTGTTACAATTATAGAGTTATATATTACCACCTCTATTAATGTTTCTCTGGTAAGAAATGTTAAGACTTAGCAGATAAAAAGCTATCTACTGGTAGAATTTCAAGAATCTTTGATAAGCTAAGAAATAGCTATTTGTAAACAAGCTTTTAACCCATTCCTTCAAATCACACTGTAATTTCTCAACTTCATGTATATAAAACATGAACCTCTTAGTATGAAAGATATTTTATATTAATTATTTATAATTTCAGCATCAAGATATTTGAAATTTATTTTCAAAACAGTAAGCCCTTCTCTCTCATTTTTCCTTTCAGTGGAGTTAAAAAATCATTCAAATTTGTGCACATAAAGCTCTTAACATAAAGTAGGATTTTTGGAGATAAAAAACATAGATCCATCCAGAGTATGATAGTTAGAATCAAGTGCCACACAATGTCCTTTTGATATCCTTTCTACTGAATAGTCAAGGAGGGATATCCATAGTGGTACATTAACTATCTAATTCACTTAACAATTCCATTTTAGAATTTTAAAATTATTCCCAGAAATTTGAAAAATAATAATGCTCTATTATAACTTATTCCAAAATTAGATTCATATGTTAGTGAAAAAAGTTCTGTTACATTTTTAATTCCAATGATTCTTTTCTTCACATTAACTTGATTCATGAGCTTGATCCCTTAACTTAAGATTTCTCAGCTTTTTTCCCTCACCAATAGTCTATGAGTCTGCCTGATTGAAACCACTGAATCTCTGTAAGATTTTTAATTGTGTAATATACCAAACCACATTTGAAAAAGATAATTTAAATGCCACTGTGTTAAGGCTGACTTTGCATACTGAAAGTGGAAAATAACGGGAATAATTGGGAATTATTAAGAATATAAAGACATACATATTTTAATGCATGCTATTTTGATAAAGTTTTGGTAATAAATATTGTAATCACATAAATACACTGACTCCAGTTTCTAAGGGAGATGGACTCCAGTTTATAAAAGGAGGATATTAATTTACTTCAATTCTGATACAAACTCCATATGGTGCACCACTCTAAAAGTGTATCTATGCTCCTGAATCACTTAAAATATTATTTTCCCTATTTTCAAGTATATCTATAAAACAGCAAGAAAGTATTACCCTTATATTTCTTCAAGAATCATTTAACATCTTCACATTTACATAAATCAACACCCATCATTTAAAACAATAAGCTATTTGAAAAACAAAGTAAACCATTATCTCCTTCATCTGGCCATACTACTTCCTAAGGAGATGATTTTAATACCTCACTTTTTTGCACTTCAGTTTAATCATAAGTAAATTGAGGTAGTTAAATTTGATGATCTTTAAGGACCTCTTCCAGGCCTGACCACAAAAGTGATTTTGAGGTAAGTTCTAAGAATCCAGCAGCTGCATGTTATCTTTCTTACAAGCACTTTAGAATGAATTCACAATTACTGCCTCAGATCATTGTCTCTCTTATCTCCTTTAACATCCTGGATACTAAAGATGTCCAATCACACAATGACTGCAAATATGAATGTCACAGAGCCTCCAGGCTCTCTCTCTTTCATTGCTACATTAAATTCCCTAAACACTGCTCCTTTTATGTAATCCACACACACAGAAATCTCCAGTAAACACTATAGTTTAATCGATATGCATTTAAACTTCATTTAGCCATAAGATTCCTTATGGCTCTCTGCTACAGTGGAGCCAGACTTCACCATTCCCAATCAGGTCTTGCTTAATTCATCAGTCTGTTCAACTCCTACCATTTCTGGATAGATTTCACTAATTACTGCAGCCCACCAAGCAATGAATACTCAAATCTCCTAGGTCTATTGACACTCAGAATTGACTAGTTGGCTTTATATTATTTATTTATTTTTGTGCACTTGTTAAATACTTTAGCTTATCTCTCTAAGGGTATTTTAACTTGGTTAGTGTTAGGGCCAGTTTCACATATTCTCTCTGATCTGGACATAACAGAAACAAAATAAAACAAAACTTTATACTCTTCAGATTTGTGTTGAATCTTAGGTCTCTGTGTTTCAAGATTTTCTTGTACTCTTCTCTGGAACACAAAACACTCATCTTCTGCTTTATTTATTTCCTCTCAACTTTTCAAAAATCATGAAAAAGGGATTATTGTTGTCCTACTTTGAATTCACTTATACAAATGACACACTAAGTATAAATTACATACATGGGTGCTATAAAAATATAAAGCCACAAGAGATGCTCTATATTATCAAGTAGAAGGAGTAATAGTTTCAACAATTGACTGCATTTCTATTACTAAATTATGGGCAGTTTTCAAGTAAACATTATTGAAGACACAAAAAAAGCATTGTGACTATTTTAATAATAAATACCAAAATTACATTTCTCATTTTAAATATATGTTTTAAATGTTACATAAAAAATACAAGAGATTTCCATAGGTCCCATTTCCCAGGCCTCCCACTTTCCCTCACATTAGCAACTTCTTTCATTAGTGCTGTACATTCATTGCAATTGATGAACACATTTTTGAGCATTGCCACTAAGCATGGATTATAGTTTACACTGTAGTTTCACCCTCTCCCACTCAATTCTGTAGGTTATGGCAGGATATATAATGGCCTGTATCTGTCATTGCAATGTCATTCAGGGTAATTCCAAGTCCTGAAAATGCCCCCATATTAAACCTCTTTTTCCTTCTCCCTGACTTCAGCACCTCCAGTGGCCACTGTCTCCACATCAATGATACAATTTCTTCCATTGCTAGAATCACAGTAAGTTCATAGTATAATCCCAGTAAGTCTACTCTAGTCCATATTTTACTCCCCAATCCTGAGGATTCTGGGGTGGTGAATAAGGGTGGTCCATTGATTGGCCCTTGATATTGACAACTATGCTTATGAGCCTTTTGCTCTTGAATTTGCAACTTAGCCTAGTGTTTTAGGGTGCCTAAGAGTTACCTCTTGAGATCCTCCTTGTTGCTCAAATGTGACCTCTCTCTAAGAAAAACTCAGCATATAAAAGCATTACCTCCCTCCAGTGAGGGACATGACTCCCTGGAATAAGCCTCCCTGGCACTGTGGGATTACTACCAAGCCCTGGCTTGTGATACAACTGGAAAAAGACCTTGACTTAAAGGGGGAAAGGGTAAAGACAAAGGAGTATATATGGCTAAGAGACTTCAAAATGAGTTGAAACGTCATTGGAGAGTTAAAACTTTGCAGAGCTCAGCAGGATCTCAAAGAAATCCAAAATAGATACTGCCCCAGACAGTGGGGCTCCTGAAGGCTCCAGAGGCAGCCAGGTCCTATAGTGATGGCAGATAGCTCCAGAGCTTTGTGCCTTGCCAGTGGGCCCTACTTTTGAGATTGTGCTCCTGAGTGTGACAGAGTTGGATTCAGTTGTGACTTCTCTACACATGCCTCTTCCATCCCGTTTATTTGAACCTATAGTTGGTGCTGAAGTTGGTAGGTGTACATCCAAAAGACTTGAATCTCTGAGCTCTCCATGTGCCAGCTGGTCCTTGAGGCTCAGTGGACTTGCAACAACCTTCTCTCCAGTTCATTGGACCCAACCAGGACAACTAACAAGGATGTGAGGATGGACAACCACCATACCAAGGAACTGAGAGAGTCTACAACTGCAAACAAGAGAGTCCCATCCATCAGCCATAAGAGATCAAAGTCCCCTCTCATTTATATTTATTTTTGATCATGGACAGTGGTTAGTTGAAGACTGCTTAAATTAAATTTAATAGGTGTCCAATGTCCAATTCTCCAAGTGCTTTATTTAAATCTAAGATATATGCAATAAGCCTCTGCTTCCATAGAATCCAAATCAACTGATAAGTTCAATGAATATGTATTACTAAATCTTAATATTTAAACAGTTTAGCAGAATCCTGAAGGCGGCACTTATCTACTCTCTAAGGAAAGGTTTCAGTTTTACTACAGAAAATTCAAGGGCCTTTTCCCAATTTTTTTTCAATTTTCAAGAAAATAAGAAATCTGTCTTCAACATTCATCTTGGCACATATTCTTTATCAATGCTTACATTGTATATTTATCACAGTTCCTAGGGAAAATGAATACAAAGATATTACATGGTTCCTATTTGATTTCCAAACAGGTTTATGAGATACTTTACTTGGCAGAAATTTTTATTCCAGTACCTCTGAGAGTTTGTAAATTCACATTAGGAAAATTTGACCAAGGTGAAGCTGACCTTTATTTTTAAAACTTTGTTCAAAGGTCTAATAATATTAATATCATTCAAAGCATCTTTTTTTCCCTTGTGAATCTGGAAACTAAGATACAATCAGTTTCCGTTTTGCTGGAGGAATGAGTATGTTAAATTCTCTTGGCCTAGAAAGAAAGGACATAATGCATACAGCAGAGAAGAGAAAAACAGTAGAAAGAGTAATCAACTCTGAGTTGTAGGTAAATGGGAAACACTAGTGTTGCCTCAGTTTATCATTTGAGAAGGATGCTGTCTACTCCAGCATTTGTCTCCCAGTCTGATGAAAACTTTAAAGAGTGAACACAATCTTTTCCTTCAGACTGCAGCCAGAATGCATTTTCTAACACACAATATGTATTTTATTACTTCATACAACCCTCATTAATTCCATAGTCTT
>JAQZBX010042299.1:0-22060 GCA_029593785.1 Cabassous unicinctus | reverse complement strand
AAAAAAAAAAAAGTTCTAGGCAGAGGAAATTACATATGCAAAGGCCCAGAGGTAGGCTGGGAGTACGCTGAGTGAGGATGAAGTTGAAGGGAGAGCAGGATCAGATCATGTGGGAGTCTTGCAGAGCTATGATTGGTATCCTATGCCTCTGAAGGTGTAGTAACATAAAGCAGGAGAGTGACAATCAGATTTGCAATTTAAAAGGATCAACTCTGGATTCTGTGTGGTAAATGAGCTGGAGTAGAGCAAGAATAGCTGGTATGTGGTCAAGATGAGAGCTCTTGATAAGCTGGACAGTAACAAGATATGGAGAGAGGTGGGCAGAACGAAGATATTCTTTAGTATGGGATTTGGTGATATATTAGATACAGGGGATTAAGAAATGAATGGGACTCCCTTAAGGGAGTAAAAAGAGTGTGTCTAGGACAAAACCCAGAAGTACCTGTACTATAATATTTAAAAGTGGTATAGAGGAAAAAGATCAAGCAAAGGACACTGAGAAGTGGCCAAAGGGTTGGCAAAATATACTGTATGGTGTCACAGAAGCCAAAATAAGAGAGTATTTCATTATAATAAGAGGTGATCAAACTGTGTTAAGTGCTGCTAACGTCTAATAAGACATTTATACAATGAAAGTATATACTATCTTTAAACGGTTTTTTCAAATGTTGAAAATAAACATTGAATAAATAAATAAAATACTACATCTTAAAAATTCACGTACCAGACATACGAGGATATAGTAATAGAGTAGATTATAGAAACTATAAAATGAAAGTATTTTTAGGCAGTCAAGACAAAAAGCAATAGACAAAGTTAATAACAAGGTGGTTCAAGTTAGGGAAACCAAAGATAAGCAATAATATCCAGCCAAGTACTTCTGACCCACAAAATTTTTTATTTGGAAGGGAACTTAAGGAGTATCCAATCTAACTTCCTACCCAGTGCAAATTCCTCTACATATGTACCATATCGTTACTTTAACCATTTTAAACACTAATTATTCACAGCCCCTGAAATTCCTGGCATGAATCCAATTCACTGCATCTATCTAGCTCATCAATAATTACATAAAGATACGTAAATTTGTATTACACGTTTAAGGACAATAATAAAGACCCAAATTAGTTTATATACTTACAGTGTAATATAACTTTGAGCTCAACCAGGAGTTTCTTTGACCCTCCATGACTTGTTCCTGGAAGCTTTTGCATTGCTTCCCCCTTTTTATTCAGTATTTCAATTCTTAATGCACCTATTAGTCCAAAATTTAAAGAAAAAAATGTGTCAAATACACCGAAAGAATCTGCTAAAAGTCTTGACATTGCATTTTAATTTTTCAGACTTTTACATTTTTGAAATGTAAGACATAAGAAAAGCAAAATTTCAGTATTAGGGGAGGAAAAAAAACCAAAACAAAACACCTACCAATAGGGGTTCCAGCAGGCCTAATCTCATTTGGCAATAGTTCATCTCCTTCAGGCCAAGTTACTGACAATCTATCAGGGAGCCTATTATGAAACCATCATATTAATGCTTCACAAATTATGTCAATTATGGTCTTAATTAGAAAATAACAAATTACTAGAAACTTAAAGATTTATTTCTACTACATTTTGAAAGGTTAAAACTGGAATGCTACATGATCAATCATCTAAATTTTTTTCCTGATTAACCATCACTATTGCTACCGAAAAAGTGAAACAACATCTCTTGGACTTAAGAGCCAGGAACAGTCAATTTGTGAGTTATTTTTCTATTTGTTTATGTCACCTTTGGCAAATAGTATAAACTAAGAATAAAAGAAGAATCAGTGAGATTCATAAGAACCAAAGTGACTACATCATTAACTAGACAAGTAGAAGAGCCAAGAAAAGAGCTCTGCTTTGCTACTCCCTTTTACTTTTTTACCAATCTTTGCCTCTCAGCAGCTAATACAATGTTCTTCTAGTTGCAAGCCAAACCAAGTTGTTGTTTTTTTAATGCCTTAATCAGAGTGCCTATAAGAGTGACACTTTAGGGATAAAAAAAACTTTCCTCCTTTTTCTACAAAATAAATGTAGGATTCTGTATTCAAAATGACTAGAGCTCTAAATTTTTTAAATGGCAAGAAATTCATCATAATACGTACAACACCTAAACCTACAAATGCCCTAGCATAAGAGTAAAATGACAATTCAAGACTACATAAAAGCACTATGTTTCATCTTTAAATTTTTCTATTTTTGTCATCCATCTGGAAATGTGCCTTACCTCGCCATTTCATCTTCTACATATTTTTTTACAGCCTTCTCAGCAACTGTCCTATCCAGCTTTGCAATTGGCACAGTTTTTATCTCATCAAATAAAGCTTGAGGTTCCTGAATAAATAAATTTATACCAACATTTCAAAGAAAACCATTCACATTTAGCTGCACAGAAAAGCACTAATCTGTGTTTCTTTCAGAGAGATGTTTTCCCAAATATATAAATGATATTAGATACCCTTACATTATACCACAGTATTTCCTTTTTTCATGTAATTTCTTTTACTAATTATATAGCATTCAAATAGTAACAGAGCATATTATTGGGAAAAAAATAACTCCACTTTTGGAGTTATTCTTTCTTGAGATGGAATTTTGACTCCAATACTTACTAGTTTTGGGCCTTGGAGGAAATATTTACATACAGCCATTTTATCCAAAAGAAAAACCAAACACAAGAAAAATATAATATATTGTATCTCTAATTCAATATTTAAGCAAAGTAACTAATTAATTCAAGAGATTTCCAAGAAATATTTTTATTACTTGCTTGTCTTACCATTGCAATTTGAACTTCTCCTCCTGTAGCATATACTTCTCCATCATGATCACCATAAAGAAAAAATTTTACTATGCTTCCATAAAAGAGAGGAAGTGTCTTAATTGTCTTAACCTAGTATTTAGTTAAAAAGAAAAAGACTTTAGTATTAATATTTAGTAGAAAAAACAGGTTTAACAATAATTATTTCAGAGGACTATTTTATACACAGAAAAAAGCTTTGGTGTCCATAATTTTTAAAACTAATGAAAAAAGCATTCTAATAAAATTAGATTTATGCAGGTCTCCACTTACTCTTAAAATCTTTGTAAACATATGGCAACTGCTTCAGGTCAAATATGCCATGGCTAAGTATGTGTTAAAAGGTCCAGAACTCTTTTAAAGCCAATTATTATGACTGCCAACATACCACAAACTGTTTTTTCCCTGTAAACTTGTTTTCAGTTTAAGAACACTGATTTATAAGTTCTGATAAGTTAGTATTTCTTTCAAATAAATTAGCTCTAAATTTGCCTATGAAAAAATCTAGAATGCCTTGAAGATTTGTTGAAAGAGATATGGACATTAAATGTGATGCTGGGGAGGGCTCAAAATGTTATCAGACCTGTAGGTTAAGTTTCTATCATCTTAAAGAATACATACATCATCATGAACAGAATGTCGACAGAAATATGGACATTAAAGGTGCTTCCAGTGAGGCCTTAGAATGAATGATGAATGTGTTTTTGGAAATGGAGGAAAGGTGATCCTTATTATAAAGTAGCAGAGAACATGACCAAATTGAGTCCTAGTGTTGGATTGGAAGTAGACCTTGTAAGTGATAAACTCGGATGCTTAGCTGAGGAAATTTCCAAGCACTGTGGGAAGGCACTGCCTGGTTTTTTCTTGTTGCTTATAGTAAAATGGGAGCAGGAAGGTATAAACCGAGGACTGAACTGTTAAGCAAAAAGGAACCAGCACTTGATGATTTGGAAAATTCTCACCTTTCCAGAGAGCATGCTCTCTAAGATTAGGGCTAGAAGCGAACCTGACAGGGAAGGGCCCTCTCCCTGTGTTGCAGGAAATGAGTCTCCAGAGAACGGGGATCCTCCCAAGGTTGTGAATGAAAAGCTGTTTGCTAAGATTAGGCATATAACTCATGGATCCAGTCAACCATCTCAGAGGAAGTCAGATTTGGAAATAAGCCAGAAGGAGAAGGCAAGTGATGGAGGCAGGAGAAGCCATGTGATGAGGGCAGAGATGCAAATCAAGGAACCCCAAGGATTGCAGCTAGCCAGCACAAGAACTCCATAAAGTCCAGGAGAAAGCATGGCCTGTCAAAACTTTGATTATGGATTTCTAGTCTCCAAAACCATTAGAAAAATTTTAATTGTTTATGCCAACCCACTGTGTGGTATTCGTCACAGTAGCCCTGAAAAACTAAAACACATGCTTATGAGATTGTTCTTTCTGTGCTTGAAAAGTCTAAGGTCTGTCCAATTTAGAAGTTCCCAACAAGGAATACAAAAGTTTACGCCCCATCTACCTTTACGGTCTCATTTCTGAACTATTCCTCTTCACCCACACACAAGAGAATGCATGACAACCCAACTCTACTGCTTGCTGTTTTTTTGCACTTACCTATATCTCCATCTATGCTTGGATTATCTTCTCCTAAAAAAGCAATTTACTTAACCACCAGACAGCATGTGATCAAATGATCACTCTCTCCTTGAAACTTTTCAGTTGACTTCAGGGATACAGAATTCTAATTTCTTCAATCTCACCAGCTTATTCCTCAGTCTCCTTCGCCAGCTCTTCCTTTACCTTCTAACCCCTAAATGTTGGGAAATCCTCAGGCTTAGCCCTTGGCCTCTTCTCAAGTCCCATTCACTACTTCTAGGTTATCTCATCTAATTTCATGGCTTTCAATAAATTATGATGAATCCAACATTGAGAGAGAGAAAGGACACGCTTCTACTTTTGCAACTATCTGTGAAAACATGAGCCTCTATCCCCTTTCAAGGTCCAGCTCAAATGCTACTTCTTCCACAAAGTATTTCATGATTTGCTCTCTTCTCCCAGGCCCGATCATCATCCAAAGCCAGAAAATTCTTATCCTTCTAAACTCCCAAAGCACTGTTCACCCTCTCTTTTCATAAGACTTATCCCCTTCTATTATTTGTGTTTATTATCTCTGTTTTTAGACTATAATATTCCTAAGAGGAAAGCACATCTCCTCAATCTCTGCATTCTCTACAATTCAGTCAAAAGACAGAGTAACTCACATTGCAGTAGGTGCTCAATAAATACTGCAAAAAATTCATTTCACATCACATTAAAAAAACATTGAGAATCTCTAGGTGAGTAAAGTTTACTGCAAGAAAACTGTCCTATAAATATGAAATTATTTCAAAATAAAAAGTTTAAAAAAACAATAAAAACCTTGTTAATTGATCATTTGGAAATAAAAGTTCTTGAAAATGCTACAATAAATTACGTCATTAAAATCAGTTTGACTTTTTCATTCTCTGCTGAGAAGCCAAGACAGGTGTATGTATCTATGTGTATATGTGTTTGGTTAAAATCTAATACATCTGGAAAGAGGATATGGCTCAAGCGACTGAGCTCCCGCCTACCACACAGGAGGTCCCAGGTTTGGTTCCCAATGCATCCTAAAGAAGACCACCAAGGTAGCAAGCTGATGTGACAGGCTGGCGCGGCAAGCTGATGCAACAAGAGACACAAGGAGGAAAACGTAACAACAGACACAACAAAGCAGGGAGCAGAGGTGGCTCAAGTGATTAGGCACCTCCCACAAGGGAGGTCCCGGGTTTGGTTCCCGGTGCCTCCTAAAAAGAAGATGAGCACACAACAGACAAACATAGCAAATGCAAACAAAGATGGGGTGGGGAGGAATAAATAAATAAAATAAATCTTTAAAAAAGAAAATCTAATACATCTAAATTAGTTTCAAATTATTCTAAAATTTGAGTCTAAAAATAAAATAAACCTACCAGCTGTCCTGCTTTGTATATTTTTCCATCCCATTCTATTGCTGAGTATGTGGCCCAAGGGCCCTGCTTTTTAGAAGGAAGATCAGGACGTGTAATTACTCCTTTAAAGAGTGTAAATTTTATTTGTTTGTCATACTTTTCATGACAGTCCTTCAGCCATAAAGCAAATTCTCTGTCAATTTTCATGCGCTGTTCCTGTAAAATTTCAAAATTTTCTATAAAATAGACTGAACTAGTAAATAAATATAATCTACAGACACTTATCATTCATTCTACTTATCTTTCCACATACCCCCAATTCAGAAAAGTCTAATAAAAAGTAAAAATATTTTGCTGGATTCTTCTCCCCTACAAACATAGGAGGTTTCAAAAAAGATTATTACTGAAGAAAGGAAATCTTTGATATTATCCCTGGAACCAAGGCCACAATGGTTAATACCAACAACAAAGTTTCCTTTCTTGCTTTAAGTCCTATGATATACCAAAAATAAATAAATAAATAATACTGACTTGGCTGCCTATGAGATCCAAAACTAGCTGGCTATGGGAAAGGGGTGAGAAGAAGCTTTCTCACTGCAAACCATGCATTCTCAGTGGGGGGCAATATAAAGTGTATCTGTGGTATTAAAATTTCGTTGGGTTAATGATTAGGAAAAAATGTCTAAAAAGAGTCTTTTTTGGAGTAATAATGAAATAAAGGTGGAGAACCACTGCTATAGACCCTTTTTTTGTTTGTTTTTAATTTCGTATTACATGCAACATATCTACTCAAAAATAAAAATTTAAATTATAAAATAAAGTGTGTTTTGGGGGGAGCGGATGTAGCTCAGTGGTTGAGTGCCTGCTCCCACATACAAGGTCTTGGGTTCAATTCCCGGTGCCTCCTAAAAAATAATAATAATTAAAAAAAATAGTTTTTTAATAATACACATGAAGATCTTCATAGAGAAGACAAACTATATTACAAGCTTTCACAGAAGACAATCCACAAAGTTATCAAAGAGCATTCTTCCCTACACATTTTACTCTATAACACATCATATCTGAAGGAAAACGGAGCAAAATTAAAATTTCAGCTCAAGTTTTTGCAACTTTTAAATCTTCAGTTAGAGGGCCAATATGTTAGTCTTTAAATTTTTATTTTTTTCTTAAGTTACTTCAATAAGAAGTACACACACATGGTAAAGACACAAAGGTCCAAAAGGTTATATAGTGCCAAAGACGTCTTCCTCCCACTCCTATTCCCAGGTACCAACTCTCTCCTGAAGTAACAAATAACTGTTGTCTTGTCAACTTATGTTTAATTCATTGGATATTAACTAAAATTATAAACAAGGAATGGTAAAGTCCATCTACCAAATTTTTATACTGCACTTCAAGGCTAAGATAAAACTTAAATAACTCTAAGGATTCATTATCAACCAGACAAATTACCAGATATATTAATTAAATCCAGAAACTCAACAGTGTGACAAAGGTCAGTGCATCATATGTGGCAAGATGACAATTAATCTAGGAGATGACTATATGGATATTTATTATTGTATTTTATTATTTCAACTTTCCTGTGTATTTGATATTAAAAAAAACAACAACAACGTAACAAGGAATAGAATTAACCTATTATAGATAACTTTTGGAAAGACCAAAATGTTCAATAAATGTTGGATCATTAATATCATAATATAAAACATTAATTCCAAGCATATAATAATTGAGTACAAACTTGTTGGATAATTATGAAAAAGGCATCTTAATCTTATATGATTTACAATCTTTTATAAAAGCAAAATTAATCTCAACATCTTTTAGGGATGGATGACTATAATTACGTGTGCTACATATTTGCATTTACTATCCAGCAAATACAAGTTGATAATAAATGCATATATTCCTTCATAATTCATCATTAAACTACCAAAAGAGCAGTAGCAAGTAAAAATTTCTGTGGGTAGAATAAAAGTACACTAGTCTATTCAACTTTTTAAAAAATTTAATCACGTTAATGCATGTATTAAAACAATGAACAATTTTCAAACCACCTTTTAGTCCAAAGTATTTCATAGTTCTACTCCATTTTTATCCTCAAGACTAGATTAAAATTGCATACTTACGTTAACAAATATTTACACGTATCATATACAATTATTCACATATGTTCTCATTAAATTGAGATGCTTCTATAGCTTCTAGTCCCTATATTAAGTCTTGATATTAAGATCTAATAAACCAGACACAAAAGGACAAATACTGTATGAATGCATTACTATGAACTAAATATATTGTATAACATATTGTTTGATCCACAAAAAAAAAAAAAAAAAAATTTATATGTATCCATTACATTTAATGGAGAAATGTATATATTTATTCATCTGTGTTTACGTTTCAGTTTTTAATTGTTTATATTTTCAATTATTAAATGTACAAAGTTAAGAAAAAAAAAAGATCTAATAAAGATCTGTAAATTTTATCCAAATATGATCTAATCAGTTTGAAATTTTTGAGTAATGTGAAAACTCATATGCTCATGAAGAAAAATTTATTTCTACATCCTAGAGTATTGTGTAAATAAAATCCTAAGAATGCAAAAATCAGTAAAAACTACACTACTCATGGCTTTTATTTTACTTCAAAAATAGAACATTTGTTAATATTCAAAACCTGATATTTAAAATCATACCTGTCCATTTAAGATCCTCGTGAAAAGGGTGTTCTTATCTTTCAATTTTAGCTCAAGATCCATAAAAGTCAGTTTATTTGTGCTGACCTGAAATTTGTCATTAGTGAATAATGCACCAGATATTCTATTGTAGCATTCAATTGGTGCAAGCCCTCTCTTCTTAGGAGGAGTACACCAGTCAAAGCTTGAAGAGAACAAAACATCAGTTAGTAAATAGGCTAGGTTATAAAAAATGTAATTTCAGGAGAAATCAAAACTTACTCTTCAACAGATGTGTATGGTATTAATCGTCCATTCCAAAAACATTCAAAAATAGGTCTTTTCCCTCTTGCTGCTTTCTCAAGTATGAAGCAATCATCATCATCTTCTTCATCTTTTAATTCTAGGTCAAGGGTATGAGCAGAACAAAATGTTTACTGCTATAAGACATACTCAATTCTATCACTAAGAAGTCAATGTCTGTAAGTGAATTATTAAAGTAGCTACAGAGAAATGGTAACACAAATCCACATGATCTCAAATTGCATTTTATAAAAACTAAGGGTAGTTTTACTTTTGCCCTCAGAAAGATTTCCAAAGTAGATCACACATTACCAATAGTGCTTGTCATTCATAAGTCAGTAATTACCTACTTATATATTAAGGAAACTTTGTGTTCAGAGTACTACACTGGCTGCTGAGCCTGCAATCTTTAAAACCTATCTGTGGAGTAAAAAAAAAAAAAAATCCTCATACATCCAAAGAGATTATGCCCTATAATAGAATCCCTTCTACCTACAAATGTAGAGCCTTGAATCCTATATCTAAAACAGTTTTCACAATTCTGTCAGGCCCAGTATGTTCACATGAAAATCATATGAATTTATGGTGTCAAGTTACAAATTTGTTTAGTTTGGACAATCAGTCAATACTAGAAATCAAGTGCACCTTATTTGACTATTAAATTTTCAAATACCAGATTCAGGTGAGCAAGAAATATACACACAGCTAGAAGTATACATTACTATATAGCTAGAAATATATTACTGGCAGCAAAAGCGTAATCAGCATAACTGCTTATAACATTATATTTGTTAGCAATATTCTCCTTATAATTATATAGTTAGATAAATTAGAATCAGATACTATGATACTCGTACAATAGCACCTCAGTTATCCTGGCATTAAGTCACCCAACTAAAAAAAAGCCCTCCTCCCACCACAAAAAGCCCCAACAGGAGTTCCTTTCAATAAAACTAAAATCACTATGCTTAGAGGAAAACCCCTCCAATTGTCACTCAACTTATTTGAAGAACTTTTATTTGTAGACTCAACTTAGTTGAAGACATCATTTGAAGAACTTTATTTTGTTCTTTGTCAGCAAGCACAGAAAAATTAGAAATAGCAAATTAAAAAGTGGTCAGAGAAATCCTTGGAAGGCAGAACCCTGAGCAATAACATTTATCGAGCACTTACTACATACATAATGGTAGGCACTGTTCTAAGGACTTGGAGCAGTTTCTTAATCAACCCTCACAATACTAGTATGAGCTATGAACTATTTCTCCCATTTTACAGATGAGGAAACTGAGGCACAGAGTGGCTTGTCCAAGTTTACACAGTAGAAAGTGGCAAAGAAGGCAAACTCAGGAAATCTAGTTCCAGAAACCCACAACATTAGGGATATACTAAGAAAGTATTCTGGATGAGAAAATTTAGTATAGTCAATCTATAAATTCAATGCAATCCTAAAGAATACATACTAGGATTTTTTTAAGTGAACGTATGAAACTGATTCCAAAGTTTATCTAAAGGAGCAAAAGCTTAAGAATTAAGAATATTTTCAAAGATAGGATCAAGCTACAAGAGATTATCATTACTCATACACAAAACTACAAAATAGATCAATGCTTCATAGTAAAGAATCCAGATCTGTGTACTTGTGGGAACTTAACATATAATAAAAGTGATATTTCAAACTGAGGGAAAATTATAATATTCAATAATTGGTTCCAGGAAACTCCCACATGGAAAATATTAAGTTAAATTCCTATGTCACCCTACATACAAAAAAGGAGATCACAGATGCATTAAAGATCCAAACATAAATGGCAAAAAAACAAAACAAAACTATGGGATATTTTTATAATCTTGGGGTATAAGACTTAATATAGCAAGACAAAATTAGAAAGCATAAAGAAAAAAACTAATAGATTTAACCACATATAGTTTATAAGTTCTTTATAAATACCCATGTAATAAAAGCTAAAAGAAGACAATATGGTGAATATATAAAGAATTAATATGCAGTACATAACTAAAAGTTTAGTTCAGTGAAAGATGTATGTGAAAAAACATATGTTTTCTTAAAGCCAGTGTTTTATTCCTCTGGAACTGATTATACATAAAAACCAAGAATTATGAAAATTGCAAATATCTAACAATTTAAGAAGACCTGCATAAGGAAAAAAAAATTTAATACTTATTCATCTACTCTTAATATCCCAACTAATAATATTCAATAAGGAAACAAATCACTATGCTAAATCACAACTTCACATTTTATAACTAAAATAACAGATTAACGTACTTGATGGAAAGCATGGATCATCAGGGTAAGTTTCTCTATCATATAGGAAAGGATGATATCGGATAATGCCTTCCACTACACCGTCTCCTTCAACATGAGCCTTGAACTCAAAACTATCAGCTGCTGTGTTTATATACAACGTCTGCATGTCATCTTGTATTTCCCTTAGGTTGACAATCTTAGGTGCCTTCCCTTTTTCAAACATAGAAATCTAAAATAAAAATAAAGCCAAAATAATTAAATTCTATGATGACTTCACTTTTGTTCTCAGCTAGGATCCAAAAACAGAATAGGCAAAAACTACTTCTATTTGTATAAGCAATCTAGTTTAATGAAATATATATATGAGTTAAGTTGGTTTAGTAGCATCTTAATAAGGAATATACAACACTAAAAGATAAAGAAACAGCACATTAGAGCTGAAGGACAGGTAAGCCATGAGTACATTTAATTCAAGGTTTCTATCTGGAGATAGAAAGTGGGACATGCTGTATGTGAAATATTTTCTAACATGTAGACAACGGTATTGAAAACCCACCATTCAATTGTTCTCTGCTTCTAAATCCTAAGTCACTACAGTAAGACATCTATGAAGGAAAGGAAAGCTATGTTATGTCCCTTTTCCTCGCTGATTCAAGACATGATCTTCAGCAACAACTCTCATCTCTAGAGAAGAGAGAGGCAAAACAGAAACCAAGTACTACAGTAAATGAAGTTTCAAAGAAAAAAACATCTAAAGCGATCTCTTAGATATCAAATTATCAAAGTACTTTGGTAAAAGACAAGGAGAGGAGTTGTCTAATTACTGACTGATTTTTGTTACTCAGAGTCACTTGGGACTGCAACAGATACCTAATGCTCCGTAACATTTTTAAATGGATTTTTATCTTACTTCAATATCAATGTTGTTGAAAGGTCCAACTTCTTTTGAAGTACGTATTTCATTTCCCTTTGGGCCATGAATATAGTAATGATAAATATGCCTAAAATATAAAAGAATGACTTTATACTTTTAATTCACATAAAATTATAGTTCACAGCATTTTCTACCAAAAACAATTTTAAAACTATTTAGCATTACCTATTAGGTGCCAAGCATTACATTAAGCAGTATTTATACAATATCCCATTTAATGGTAAAAACAATCCAGAAAAAGGTACTCCTAAAAAACAAATTTATCTTTAATAAAAGAGAAAAAAATTTAAACTGTATTAGTATACATTTACTCAAATTAAGTGCAATAGTCTTATGAGTAAATATGAATTTTTTAAAGCATGATTTTGTGTAGATGTATCCATTTTGCAAGACTCAGTAATTCAGACTAAAGCTAAGTATGGAAACAATCCAGTAAATGGTGTGTTTAACACAGCTATAGAGAAAAAACTTAGAGTATTATTGAAATAGTCCTCTGATTCTGCCTAATGGGATACAGAGTCCCTAGAATAATTTTAAATTTTGCTGGAATTAGCTGTACAATGATTTATTTCCAGTATTAATATGTCAAACATTAAGGATTTTAAAAAATTTAATAAGCTTGATGCATTCATTCAACAAACATTTACTGAGTATCTACTATGTAGCAGGTATTCTTCTAGACACTGGGAACACAGCAGTAAATAAAAAAAGGGAAAAGGCAGATTAAATTCCAATGGAGGAAAACAGACCAAAAAAAAAAAAAAAAAAGTAAAATATATGGTATGGAAGATTATGAAAGGTGCTGTGGAATAGAAGCACAAAAGGGGGATATAGGAATGGGGGTGCTGAATTTGATAAACTCTGAAGTTTATTTTTAATTTTATAATAGGTGTCAAAAAGCATGTGCCTCATATAACGTTCAGTAAAAATAATGCTATAAATATTTCCAGAGTGAGTGAATAGAGAATGATTTTAATACCAATATCAAAGAACTAGATATTGTACTAAAGGGAAGGAAATGGGAAATGAGCAAAAAGGATACCAAAGAGACTTCAAATTTATCTGTAATGTTTTCTGTCTTAAAAGAGATAAGTAGCAACATGTCCTGAATCAAATATAATTACTTACGCTAACTGTCGTGTCCAAAGATGGAAATAATTTTTCAAGTACTGTATGTGTCCTGGTTGTACCCCTGTGATAACCACAGCAGTAAAGCTATCTTTTTCCTTCTCCTCTAAGATAAGATGATGTAGAAATCGTTCATCATCATTTGTAATGTGAACAGAATCAGATGGCTACAAGAGTGAACATAAAAGATTAAACCTAAATTGTGATTCTATAAATAACAGTACATCAATTTTTAATGTCAACTGAACAGTTTCAAAAACAGGCTTCAGAAAAACTTTTCGAGGAAAGTGGGACAAAACAACAGACCAGCTGAGTGTGACAACACTGCAAAGACAGGAAACCTTTATATACATTGCTAAACTAGTTTACATACGGAGTTCCCTATCCTATAATGCTAAACCAATTTTAGAATCATAAAAGAAAAGACAACAAATAAGCACTGAGTAAAAATGCCTTAAAAATTGAGGACACTTACCCTAGGAAGGAATGAGTCCTTGCTTGAGATACCTACCATTTAACTTAGTCAGAACAAATGCCCAGCCCTCTGTGTTCATGAAAACTAGGGGCAGCCAAAATGTACTGGGTTTTATAAAAGTGAGTAAAATCATTCTGGGCACCAGAGCTTGTGGAAGGGAGATGGGTGGAATAGGAATTACAAATTTCTCAATTTGTAGTATGACTCTGTGTTAAAATTGGCTACACACATACACAGAGTACTATGCTGTTATACACAAAAAAAATTTGTGAAGATAAAGATACACACTCAACTATTATCTCTAGGAAATTGGCCAATTTTCTTTTTTAATAAGCCTATATATTATTGCTTTACTATTTTAAAAAATAAAAACAAACTCTTCAAAACCCTCCTAATCCATCACTGCATACTAAATTGCCATTATTATGGCTACAATTCATAATATACACAAGTAATATTTTACGTACTCTGAGAGTTAGTAGATTAGAATGGGTTTACTAATGATACAGATTCACTGTCCCAATATTTATCAAGCACCTTCCAAACACTATGCCTCATCCTGGGAATGAGGAACATAGGGTTCAGGATAAATAAGACACTGCCTTTGCTCTCTACAAATTCCATCTTGTAGGACATGAAAAACAAATGCTTATGAAACAATGTGTCATTATAAAGATGTGAACCAAGAGCTACAGAAGAGAGGGTGACATTCACCCAGAAGATGAAAGAACATTCCAGACAAATGAAAAGATGAATGATTTGAAATATAAGAGAAACGAGGTTGCTAAGAATATATGATAAACATATGATGAAAGATGAGGCTGGAAAGACTGAATTAGAACAGTGGAAAATGGGTGGAAGAATTTATTTTAAAAGACAATTAAATGTGGTGAATGATTACTGACAAGGATTATGGTTTCTAACTGCATAGCCACGGGGTGCCATGAATTGCTAAGAGTAGTTGGGGGGATAAGGGAGGGAGAAAATAAGAAAGGTGTATAGATAGAGTTTGTTTCCAGATGTACCAAATATGAGTTATTTACAGAAAACCTAGGGAAGAACATCTAACCGAAACTGGAAATACAGGTATGCTGAATATTATCAGTTGGTATTCAACATCCATTACTACCTTTTATTGTGCACTTTTAGGCTGCAGAGGCTGGAAATTATATTTCCCACACGCCCCTGCATTCAGGTTGTGAATGTAAATTAGGTTTTATGAATTAGATGTATTAGCCAAGAAACTGAATGTAAAAGTAAGGCAAAAGTCATTTTCTTAAGGTTTTTTCAGTTTTCTCTTATCAAACAAGGTTCTAGAAAGATCAGTGTATCCACGCTCCAGTGTCAAGTGCCAAAAGGCTACTGCAGAACTGGCTGTGGCTAGAAATTCTGTGTTCCAGTGCTGAGGCAACTGTGGGAATGAGAGCTTATCAACTCCTGGACCACAGCTACGGTACAGTGTTTCTGAATTCTAGTACCAGTAGCAGGGTAATTCTGAGTGTCCTGGCATCATTCGAAGAGGTTTAGCCTGGAGTTCATTCCTTCAGTCCTTCCAATAATCATTCAAGATTATAATTCCCCTTATTAAATTATTTTAAGGTCCTAGAATAGTTTGTTTCCTTCACTGGACTCAGAAGAATTCAGTCTCAATCGTATGAGAAAGTTCTTAAGAAAGTCAGATTTGAGAGCTGTTGATATTTAAGTGGCATATATATATATATATGGACCCATAGAAGAGGAAAGACTGCTCATTACAGATCAAGAACTATCAACTTTACCCACAATCTGAAAACTGCTACACATCAGAGGCAAAGGAGTGATCAAAAAAGGAAAGTTGAAAAGGACTAGTCAGAAAAGAAAAGAAGAAGGTCCCTTATTGGTACTCATTAAATGTTTGTTGGAATGAATTATGCATAAAACACAGGAAAAGCTGGTAGAGAAAATGTAATCCAAGAGACCCCAGTTCTATCTAGGTACTGCCATAGGTATACAATTCTGAAAATCACTTAGAAATTCTCAATTTCTATTTTCCTCTCATTTCAACATAGCAAATAATATTCCCTCCAATACACTTTACAGGGCTTTGTGAGGTTAAGGTAAGATGAAAATGGTTTAGGGATAATGTTACATAGATATATCAATATATATATAAGTTGTTAAATGCAACTTAAAAAATTTTTTTTAGTTTTTATTTTTTTTAAATGCAACAACTTTAAACAGAAAAAGTGAGATGAACAGAAGTGAAAAAATTTTCTGGACAAAGAAGAATGTTAAAGACAAAATAAAAGTGGCTAATAAACATGAAAAAGAAAAGGCAGCCACTAGTAATGAAAGAAAAGGCATTATGTTCACCCATCAAATTGCCAACATTTTGCTGCTTTTACCCCCAACTCATTCTTTCTAGGAATAAGGAAATTGTCAGATAGGCACTTTCATATACAGAGTTCAAAATTTAAGAGAAGCAATTTTTTAGATATACCAGGAACATTTAAAAAGTTCAAATTCGTTGCCACTTATTAAAATTCTAACACTCTTTCCCCCAAAAAAACCTGTAATTCAGGTAAAATTTTATGCAAAGATAATCACTTTAATATCTTTATAATTATAGTAAAATCCTGGAAACAAGTTAAATATTCAACAGAATAGGTTAAAGTATATTCATCCAAAGAAACATTATGAAGCCATTAAAAATGTGTTGTGCATGGGAAATGGATGTGGCTTAAGAAGTTTGGTGTCCATCTACCATATGAAGGGACCGGGGTTTGATCCCCGGGACCTCCCGGTAAATTAAAAAAAAAAAGTGTTGTGCATATCCGATGAGGGTTTAATATCCATGATATATAAAGAGATCATACAACTCAGCAATAAAAAGACACACTACTCAATCTAAAAATTGGCAAAAGACTTGAAAAGACAATTATCCAAAGGAGAAATACAAATAGCGAAGAAAAACATGAAAAACTGTTCAACGTCACTAGCAACAGGGGAAGTGCAAATCAAAACTACAACAAGGTATCATTTCACACCTATCAGACTAGCCACTATTAAAAAGTCAGAAAACTGTAAATGTTGAATATGTGGAGAAGCAGAAACGCTTACTCATTGGTGGGAATGTAGAAGGGTACAGCCAATGTGGAGGACTGTTTGGCACTTCCCATGGAAGTTAAATACAGAATTGCCACATGACCCAGTAATACCACTAATAGGTATATACCCAGAAGAACTGAGAGCAGTGACGCAAATAGACATCTGCACTCCGATATTCATAGTGGCATTATTCATGACTGCCCAAAGGTGGAAACAACCCAGATGTCCATCAACCAAGGAATGGATAAACATATTATGGTGTATACACACAATGGAATATTACACAGCAGTAAGAAGAAATGAAGTTATGAAGCATATCACAACATTGATGAACCTGGAGGACACGTTTGAGTGAAGCAAGCCAGACACAAAAGGACAAATACTGTATGACTGGGCTATTAGGAACTAAATATATTATGTAAACTCATAGAATTAGTAATTAGAAGACAAGCCACCAGAAAATAGAATGAGGGTAGACAATGGAAAGCTGAGGGTTAATCTGTGCAGAATTGGTAAAAAGGTTGTTTGTAAATCTCTGGAAATGAATGGAAACGGTGTAAGCACATCATGGTGTTTGTGACTAGCAGAGATATTATATGGGTATGACAGTGGATGAAAGGGAAGTCTAAGGACATGCATATTATTAGAAGGAAAGCTAAAAACGGTAACATGGGACTGTATAGTATAGTGATAACTCATGTAAAATATGAATATGGGTGATACCACACACATGAGTGTTTTACAAACTATATATACAAATATAGGAGAAGGAAACAGAATGAGAGCTATGTGTGCAAGGGGAAGCAGAGAGAGATTGAGAGGTGATGAGTTTTGTTTGTTTGGTTGTTTTTTTTTTAATATTACTGGAATAATGAAAATGGTCTAAAAATGACTGAAGTGATGAATGCAAAACGATGTGATTATACCAAATACCATTGATTGTACACTTTGGATGGATTTATGCTTTAATATGTATCAATAAAATTTTTTTAGAAAGAAAAGAAAAAATGCGTTGTGTATCAAAAAACATATAACCTGGGAAAATAAAAATGTTAATTGAAATAATATGGGATTAAAGTTTTTTATAAGTGTATAGTAAAGAATTTAGACTAGAAGGACATCCACCCTAATGTTATCAGTACTGTTCTTTAGATTTAGGACTCTTATTGAGTTTACATTTTTCTATTAAATTTTCTAGTTTTTTTTTTTAGAATCAAGAATGAATCATTCAAAAACTCAAAATTACTTTAAAGATTTCAAGGTAAAAAATTATAAAGTTTTTCAAAGAAAAGCTGAATAATGAACACTATACCCTTGCACCACCAAGATTGAAATTTCTTGATATTCTGCCATATTAAAATGAGAATTTGAATGCAAACTTTTAACAGAAATAAATGTTTCACTTATTTCTCTGGAGTTGATTTTGTTTTCTTTTTTTTGTCTATAGCTATTACATAACAAAGATTTTTAAACTCAAATTCAGACCAAAGAAAAAAAGTTTAAGTTTTACAAGCAATTTACAGTAAGCTTACTAGGCTTTCTAAGACAATTTGTTGTCTGAAAACCTCCAATCTGAGAAAGCACATAAGTGATAATTTTTGCTAGTCACATGATTAAAGGAAAAAAATGAAAAAGTAGTTTCTTATCTTCACATTTTTAAAGCAACAACTCTGGTACCTTAGAAATTTTTAAAAAGAGTTCTGGGAAGAAGATGTGGCTAAAGCAGTTGGGCCCAACAACCACATGGGAGGTCCCAGGTTTGGTTCCCGGTGCCTCCTAAAGGCGGCAAGCAAGACAGCAAGCTGACATGAAGGGCTGGTACAGCGAGCTGACAAAACAAGTTGACATAATGAGATGACCCAACGAGGAAACACAACGAGAGATACACTAAGCAGGGAGCAGGGAGCAGAGGTGGCTCCCACATGGGAGGTCCCAGGTTCAGTTCCCGGTGCCTCCTAAAAAAAAAAAGATGATGATGAGCAGACACAGAAAGCAGACAGTGAGCACAAATGGGGGGTGGGTGGGGATAATAAATAAATAAATAAATAAATTTTTTATATATATATATAAAGAGTTCTATCATATATTATATGTCCAAAGGAATAAATTTACAATTATCCAATTAAAATGTATTGTACCTTTCTGTTTCTAATGTATCCACTATATATTGCTTCTTTATTTTTCTCCTTCTTCTCAAAATCTTCTTTAGAAAGCACAAGCTCATGAACATCTTGGGAATCTGCAGGTTTGCTTATCATCTGTGAAGTATTATAAGCAGTGCTTTAAAAATTCCAAACTTTTAAACTGATTAACATATTGAGAGAGAGTCAACTTCAAAATATTTTGATCAACTTTCATTGATTAGAAATCTTTTTACTTACTCTGGCTGATTGTCCAACAAAGAAAACAGCCTGCTTGCCCCCAACACCGAAATAGGAAATATCACTATTTAAACTGCGTGGCACTGGTACTGGACGAACATATCCTGAATGATCACTGAAATAAAACAATACATTAAAGCAGTGGTTTTAAACAAGCTACTTAGGTGCCAAAGGAAAATTTTATAGGACTTTTATTGTTAATAAACTCATCCCCCAGCCAGATAACACTTCTATTCAAAGATTAAAGAATAAGAGCTCCAAGTCAAAGCATCACGTAGTCCAGTGGTTTTCAAAGTGCGGTTCCCAGATGAGCAGCATCAGCATCACCCAGGGACCTTAGGAAATGAAAATTCTTGGGTCCCACCTACTAAGGCAGAAAATCTCAGCAAACTAAAGAAATATCCTTATCCTTATATGTCCTTATTGCCCCTAGAACTTTTCCTTCCAAATTGTTTGCTACCCCAAAACTTGTTACAAACTGTCTGAAGAATAACAGGATTAAAGCAGAAGAAATTCTCATTTCCACATATCATGACAGATGAAGAGCCATAAGGGAGCCTCCCACTGTACCATGATGACACTCTAGAGAGAAAGCATCATTGGTCACTAATCATAGGCAAGGTCTCTAGGGACAGCATTTCCCACTATCAGGAATAAAAAGAATTGGGGTGAGGCTGGAACCACTTTTAACTCTATGGAAAAGTTAAAAGAGCAGATGTGACAGATATGGAGAGAATTACAAAATTGGAAGATATACCCAAAGAACTTACCCATAAGAAACAATGAAAGAAAAGGAGACGAAAAATGTCAAAGTGAAATTAAACAACATGAAAGACTAAAGGAAAATATCTAAAAAGTTTAAATGCAGTTATAAAAAGGGAGGACAGAAAGACAAACAGCTGCAATATTCTCGAACCAATAAAGAAATGGCTTCACATATCCACAAAGATAAAATATGCCCAAACAGGACAAGTAAAAGAAATCAACATTATAGGGAATACCAGAAACAAAAAAAAAAGAACTAGAAAATAGGCTGACAGATACAACAGGATAGCAGGCTTTAACAACAGTAAAAGACAGTAGTATATTACCGTCAAAGTGCCCAGAGCAAATGTGACAATCTAGAATTGTGAACTAGAGCTAAGTAAAGAATTAAGAGATAAAAACTAAGGGAATCTAGCACCAAGAGATGTGCTCTAAAAGAATGTTCCTACAAGCACAAAAGGACGATAGGACATAATATGGTAAATACAAAGGCAATTTTTCAAAGCCATATGTAAGATTTTTATTAAAGTATATGGTTGGTGAAAAGTGGTATGTATAAACTGTGGTATTTTTAAAAGGTCAGAATTAAAATATTGGACAACGAAAGCATTAATTTGGGAAGGAAGTAATCAGAGCTAAAGTGTTCCAAAGTCCTTAGTTTAGGGCAAGGAGATACTTTTTTAAACTTAAAAGTCTAGAGGGTGTGGAGATTTTTTTTGTTTTTTGGACTAATGGAATTGTTCTGGAGTTTTTGTGGTGATGGATGCATAACACTGTGATTATGCTAGGGGCCACTGATTGTGCACTTTGGATAGATTGTATAGTATGCAAATATTTCTTAAAACTGTTTTTAAAAGAGCTTGAAGTTATATAAGCATTTTAAAATTTCAAAGACAACCAGGAAAAGGAATACATAAATTCTAAAATATTAAAGAGGAAAAAGGGAAAGAACTAAAAGAGCAACTACAAAAACTCAAAATGAATTGGGAAAAAAAGGCAAAAAATGAGAACAGAAAAACAAGAATAGAATAAAAATATTTTAAATGGTAAAGTCCCCAAACTTATATAGCAATAATGAAAACAAACACAAATGGAAAATACTGAAAAAAGACATGACACTGTAATACCAGACCTACTAAACAACAAAGCACACAATGATTGCCTTCTTGGAGACCACGAGAAACTTCATTCCTGAGTCTCTAGAGCCTAGAACAATGCCTGGCACACAACAGGTGCTCAAGAGAAATCTGTGTGAGTTCATATGCAAAATGAGGTGGATGCCAACGTGAATGTGCCCTAGGTGGTCTTTCATTTTGTCAGAATCTCAAAGGAGTCTTAGGCTCAAAACCACTCAATACAGTCACCTGAAATTCATTTTAAATCATGTCAAGAACGGCTTGTTCTAATGATGGGGAACAGCCACACCTTGGCATTTCAAATGATATACATGCTAAGAATCACTACTTGCCACCATTTTCTCCAGCTGGAAGTGTCCACTCTCTTTCTACCAGCATGGCAACGTCCTCACAGTACAGCCAACTGATAAGTGACTATGGGCAGCTGTTGCAGTTGGGCAGTTTGATTATGAATTCCAAAAATATAATTGGATCATGCTTGTAAACTGATCTGTTAATCTGGGCATGATTAAGTTATGATTAGGGCGTTGACTGGGCCATGTCAGTAGGGCGTTGAGCCCCACCCCTTCGTGGGTGGGGAATCGAATATAAAAGGCAAGGCAAAGAACAGAGTTGAAGCGGTTTTTGAGAGGCAGTTTTGATGTTGGAGAAAAGGCCCCAGAAGAAAAGTGAGCCGTTCGCCTTATAGTCTACAGCTGACCTTGTGGAGGAACCAGAAGAGCTAAGCCCGGAGAGAAACGCAGCCCCGGGAAGAGAGGAACACAAGAAGCCTGAACCCTGGCAAACGTCGGCAGCTGTCTTGCTCCAACACGTGGCAATGAACTTTGGTGAGAAGAAACTTAAAGCTTTATGGCCTGTATGGGGTGGGGAAGGGGGAGGGAGGTTGGGTATGTGGGAGTCTCTAGTATTCCATGTGTGACTTTGCTGCGACCTAATACTTCTTTGAAAATTAAACTGAAATTTGGGAGACACTGGGGAATGAGAGGGGGAAGGTGTCATGATACACTGGACATCCGATGATACAGTGATAAAAGGAAAAAAGAATAATTTCTTTTACAAAAGGATTTTTTTTTTTTTCCCCATTTTTTCGAATGTCCCAATCAGCTAATTATATTTTAT
>JAQZBX010042298.1:0-22051 GCA_029593785.1 Cabassous unicinctus | reverse complement strand
TTTTATTTTCTCCATCACTTGGAGTTGATCTCTTTTATCTTCGGTTCAGCCAACGTCCTTAAAGGCTAAATATTAAACAGATCTGTGTCCTGACAGCTGACCCCAAAATAGAGACATGCAGTGCTCCTCACCCTGCGGATAGAAAGCTGAGTCAAGAGGTGGAGGAGAGTCAGGATGCAGCCAGGTCCTGTCCCCTGGGGGAGTCCAAAAGGCTCCACAACCAAGAGCCAGAAAACCAATAGCTTCTGAAAAGCATTTTTGCAGAAATTTCTCTTATATTTGCAGAAGGTGAAAAGATTGCTGATTTTGTCTGCCTTTCAGGTGTATTTAGGCAAGTTCAGAAGGGGAAGTGTATGTTTGCTGGATATATAGTATGAGTAAATAAACTTAATAAAAATACAAAAACACACAAACAAAAACCTGGACAATGCTCAAATCCAGAATAACAAAACAGGAAGGATGAAAGTGAAATCACAGGGCTTAAGAAGACTTTGTGAATCCAAATTCCTAGGTTTCCCACAGATTTCCTTTTACACAGGACAATGCATCCCTACTAAACTTTTATTATAACCCTAGGGTTTCTGATTCTGAATTATGGGCAGCCTACTTCACTCCTATGGTATTTTTTCTCTCAAAAACTTTGGTCATTCCCAATGACCCAATGAAGGGCTGGCTCTCTGATGTCTTTCAAATAATTGGGATCTCTTCCTAGAAACCAGGCATGTCTGCTGTTTTGCATAACAATACAGAGCAAAGTGCTGGCTCTATCAGCCCTGTTGGTGTGAAATAGTAGGGTTGGGAAGACCAAGGGCTGTGTTTTGACTCTTCCCTTTTTATTTCTACCCATCTCCTCTCTTGTAATTCCATATGTAGACATACAGTATATCTGATTTGAGATCATCTTTGTATATATAACAATGCAGTGTTTTTAGCCACAAGCTCTGGAGACAGTAAAGATTATAAGGTAGGTTTTTGCTGGCCAGAGATCCTCAAAAACGTAGTCTTCTCCCATCTCTTCAGTGAGCATAAGGACCACCAAGATCTCAAAGCATTTGGGAAGAGCTAGGTTTTTTTTTTTAATTAATTTGCTTTTAATAATGATTGTTTTATGGTACAGACTTGTTTTTAAAAGATGATCAACCTCATTAACTCTACTGCTCTAGTTTTATTAAATAGCTAGAGAAATTATAATGTGCAAAGCTAGGTCACATGATATACATAGGACCATTTGCTCCAGTATCCAAAAATGTTACCTCTCTGTTAGAATTCAAACTGTTGTATCTCCATTTTAACATTTTTTAAATATTAAAAAAAAAGTTTCCATTCCTTTTTTGATGTATCTACTTTGTTCCCCTTTAGAGATGTGCCTTGTTTTCCCAAAGGAGAAAGAGGATAGGAAAGAGTTGATGGTCCACTAAATCATAGGATAGTGGAAAGAATTGGGAAAATGAATGGCATGACCAAATAAAACAAACATTTTCATAATAGTAGGCATTTTTAGAAAAAAAATTGGGAAGATAAGGATGAGAACTGCTATTTTCCACTCCCACCCCATTGCAGGATAGATTTATTAACATCAGAGTAATTATTTGTAAAGATTAAACTTGTCTCTTAAATCCAGGAGCTATCACCTTATATTCAAGCACCATATGGAATAAGCATATAGCTTGTATTAGGAGAAATGTAATTGCTGTGTGCTTCAAGCACTTGGAAATCCCATGAAAGTCATTTCCCAGTGGAAATAATTAAAATTAGCTTCGCTTAATTCCAAACATAGTCATTCCCTGTATACCCATCTCAGCTATGGTCACTATTAGCAGGAACCATTACAAAACACATGAGCACCTTCAGGATCTTCTATACTTTGTCATTTGCTCACATTCATTCTCAAGCATTTGGACAGCTGGATTCTAATCTAGCCATGGTCAAAATTACTTGCAAAACTCTAGCCAAACACTGAGCCTCTGAGATTAGTGATGGGATGGTTTGGGCTAATTGTAGCTAAGGATTTGTTCTGTCTTTAAGATGTCATAATTGGATTCATTCTCATTCTCTTTCTCCCTTTCTCTGGTCCCCCACCCTCTCCTGTTGTTCATCTCCTAAATAGTCATGTGGTCTTTGGCAAATTCTGAAAATCAACTTATCAGTTTTCCCATGTTAAGCTCAGTGGTTCTGACCATAATATAACCATGAAGCTAGGTTACTTATTCCATTTTGTCCAGCTGGAAATCCATATTAGATGTAGAGAAGTGGTGTGGTGAGGGGCATGGGTTTAAGATCAGAGAGACCTAGCTATAAATACTGCCTCTTCTTCTAGCTATGTAATAATATTGGGTCCCTTCTCATTTCTCTACTCAACAGTTCATCTTTTTACTAGATCCCTTTTCCTCTTCCTTTCCCTGTCTTAACATGTCTTCTTCCATCACTCTTCCTTTTTTGTAACTGATCTAGTCACTCTGGCCACATTCAATTTCTAGAAACACCAAAATCTCTACTGTTAAAACATTTATCCTTACAGTACCCTGGGTTTACATGGCTCTGCCACCAGCTCTGATCTTAAGTTAATCTATTGGAAATTGTTAAATATTTTTCCCACTATGTACATAGTATAGAAGTGTTTGCAATCAATGGTGACCCTTCACTCTGTTCTCCTAAAGAGCAGTCTAGGAAAATAAGAATGTATGAACTTCATGGCTAAGTAGAACTTAAACTTGCAAATCAAGGTAAGTGATAAAAGATGAAGACTTGTCCAATACAGAAAGCAGGGTTATCCATCTGAGTTTCAGAAGGGGCAGCTTCAAAGAGGGAGTTACCTAGATTTGAATGAAGTAGGGGGAGTACATAAGTCCTCTATTTGGAAGCTAATTGGAGTTTTGGCTCAGTGGCACCATCAACCATTTCTCTTCTTCTTTCATCCATTCTTCCTAGTTCTGTGACGCAGAATGTGACCTTGATAGAATGATTTATTTAACTAGAACTTTCCAATAATTGAACTAGTATAGAGTAGCCTACTTTTTATCCATATCCCTTTTGAGAATTGATTAATTAATGTTTGTAAATTAGCTAATTAGCATTGCAAGATTTTCTTCTCAAAGGCTTTACAAAATAGTTTCTGAGGAAAAACACATCAACCACATAAATAAGGGAATGGATACAAGAGAACCCCTAACAATTCAAAACTTGGACATGGACAGAAAGTTTTTTTTCCCAAGCAAGATATACCATGAAGACAATGTTAGGTTAATGAAAAAACATCTTTGTCCTTCTCTAGGATAAGCACAGCCAATTCTTTCCTAACCGAAAACGTGTTTTCAATGACTGTTTATGCCTAGACATTAGAAAAGAGGCCCTGCAATTGACAAACTTTAATAGAATCAGGAAAGACTTCGATTATAAATTGCTGAGAATAACACTTTGTTCAATGAGAGTTTCACTTTCAGGGTTATTGTTTATTTTAAAGATAACCATGTAAACGTGCTGAGAGTAGTAGTCTACTGCTCCTGCCAGTTGTTCAGTACACAACTAAAACATGGGGTTTACATATTAGTACAAAAATAATGTGGTCACTATAAATGATTGGTTTCTCATCAATATCATCATTGAATGGATTTCCCACTTTCAAGGTGAAAATTGCCATTCCACCTTAACAAATGAAGCCTCAATTCCTTTGTTTAGAAAATAGTGATAACTATATCTACTTCTTGGTTTGTTGTGAGGATTAAATAGCTGAAAATACACACATTTTATGGCAAGTGGAAGATTCATAGTTAGGGTGAGTTCACATCACTTTCCTTTTCCATGCAACTAGTATCAGTGTGCAGTGAATACTCAGTGACTGCTTATTGAGTGAATGGCTTCTCTGACTACCCCACAGGTAAACTCAAAGGGGAGAATAAAAGTCACAAACCTGTACAAGCCTACATTTGAGCCTAATTCTGGAAGAGGAATTACTATAGTTTTCTTAGTTTGTCTACAGAAGACAAACTTGAGTATGCAAGTAGGAGGAAAGGCAGATCTACCAGCATTTGCTCAGTCAGGTTACAAATCCCAATGCCCAACATTAGGTTAGTACCTTCTATTTTCAGAACAGGGAGTACACAGATTGATTTTCATTTTTTAAGTGTGGCTTTTTCTTTTAAGAGCCCAAAGGCTAATATTGAAGACAAAAGATAAGAAACATGTTTGTTGCATGATAGAAAAAGCAAATGTAATGTAGGGCTAAAGAAGGGTCAGATATTTTCCCTGGATTTCAGCTGGTAAAGGGGCAGGGAGAAAATGACAACTGGCTCAAGTATGCTCATTGATTTACGTCATATTCAGAGAAACCCAATCCCTTTATACCAGTGTCAGAAATGGCTATCTAATTTTTCAGGGCCCAGTGAAAAATGAAAATGTGGAGATCCATCTCTGTTCAAAAATACAAAAGTTTGTTTTTTTTTCCAGGATTTTTTTCTTGGCCTGTCTTGGTGGGGGTTTTTTTGTTTGTTTGTTTGTTTGTTTTGCTGTTTAATGTCTCTCCTTCAGAGATTCCCAGGCTCTGCCCTGGAAGTTAGCACCTGCTCATGGCCCACCAGCTGCCAGTTTACCTCTCATTAGGTGTGCTCCTGCCAGGGTGGGGAAGTCAAGGTACACATCTTCCCTTCCCATCAGCCAGGCCAATCCCAGCCCAAGGTGGATGGGCTATAGCCACAACCTCTACTCCACCCATGACAGAGCAGGCTATTGCCATGCCCCAGCATGAAATCCTGTAGGGTGCACATACTTAACCTCTACTCTTCCTATACCCGTGCCCAGACCCCTGGCAGGGGTGGAAGGTGGCAGAAGTTCCTGGATGGCATGGGAAGGAAAAGGCCAAATGGAACCCGGAATGGCATGTGGCAGGGAGCATATAAAGAAAGCCCATCTCAGGGAGGCAGGGTGATTGCAAGAAGGAGCCAAAGTTCCAAAGCATGTTTACACCACACAAATTCAAAGATAACTTATTAAGAATTTCAAGCCAGTGACGAGAGAGCATTAAACCCCAGGCATGGGATTGTATGATTATATACCTTCTCAGCGTGGGCCCTTGTGTGACTGCTCTGACCAAGCCCAAGAAGCTGTCCTTGACCCAGTGTGCTCCTCAGGCAAAATTCAAGAGAGAACAGATATTGCATCTTGCCAAGAGTGAAGTTTATTCCCAGAGTTAGATGAACGTGAAGCATGTGCAAGGGGATGGGAGTATGGGATGAGGAAGAGCTTATCAACAGTTCTGAGTGAAGACTTGAAGTTACTACCTTAACCATTCCAGGTAATCAGGGGTTACAAAGATAGACTTGAGTCAGTGCCACATAAAGATTGAGAATGGCTTTTGGGATGACCACATCTGAGTGTGGACTCTGTTTTTGTGACTGACTGGCCACGGGCAAGTTGTTGTGTATCTCTGAGCTTCAGTTTCCTTCTGTGTAAAATGGGAACAATAACTTTCTTGAAGAATGCTTGTGAAAATGAGGCTAAAACAAATGAAAAAACTCCTTTAGCTACAGTGAGCTAATGGGTCATTCTAATAGTAATTAGTTTCCTTCCTTCCTTTATTCTTTCTGTCTTCCAGATTAGGACATCACTTAGCCTTGGGGCATAATTTGATTATTTAAGAAATGTCTGACAGAAAAATTCAGATAAGTAAGCAATCAAAGCATGTAGCCACTAATTTAGAAATACTCAAGAAGAATCTGTGGCAAAATATCTCATGAAATAAATAGCACCCTCAGGATGAGAAAGCCACACCGCTCAAAAAATGTTACTTTAAACAGAATACAACTCCTACATACATTTATTTAAACCTGAAAACGCATTTTCCCATACAGGCAAACCAAAGGTACACAGAGGAATGCTTGTATGCTGAGACACAGAAGTTCTGCAGGAGTTCTCTTAGTCCATGCCCTTGTTTTTGAGCAACCATCAGAAGTTTGGTATAATTGGAAGAACAGGAATCTCGGTGTGGGGCTCCCACTACCTTGCTGCATGACTTTGAGCAAGTTACTTCCTACACCTGAACCTCAGTGATTCATCTAGGAGGAAGTTTTAAGCAGGGAAGCTAGTAAAAGGGGGCAGTTATACAGTGTGTCAGCGTAACAAAATTACCTCCTTTGTTGTCAGAGCAGGAGCAGCTCCTAGGAAATGGTACAGCGAGGAGGAGGGGAAATGTCGTGATCTAATATCTAGTGTGGAGACTTAACTATGCCATTGCAGTGAATACTCTCTACCTACCACTGGGCTCTGTGCATCCAAGTTAATTTTTAGAGAAAAGTAAATATGAATAAACCAAAACAGACTCCTTCCAGAATTCAAAATATCCCCTTGAACTTTTTGGGAGGACAGGACTTTTTGATTTCTAAAAATGTTCTGAACTCAGTTTTAGTGCTATGATAAATTCTGACAATGTGAACATCACTGATTGTTTTAGACTTTAGGAGAACGTCTATATTTTAACTTGAGTTATTTGTTGCTGGGTCGCATAATCTGCCTTCTTAATTAAACATAAAGCCCATGGGCAGACTATGAAGCCTATCTATCTTAATACATACATATGAAAGTATATGTTGACCATATACATTCTTTTTATAATATTAGACTATTTAGATTATTCAGATGCCTGGCCTTTCCATTATTATAGTCGAGAGTTGACTAATATTATTATTATTTTTCTGAGGTACCTTGGGTTGGAGATTGAACCTGGGACCTCCTATGTGGGAAGCCAGTGCTCAACCACTGAGCCACATCAGCTCCCTTGAGTTGCTTTTTTTGGTTTGTTTGCTTGTTGTTTGTCTTTTTGTTTTGTTTTGTTTTTAGGAGGCACCAGGGACCAAACCCAGGACCTCTATGTGGGAAGCAGGTAATCAAGCACTTGAGCCACTTCCACTCCCTAATCTTTTTTAATTTAAACAAAAATGGAGATACGATGATATCTAATTACATCAGCAAATCATTTAAAGTAGCCTCTGTTGAAACTCGGTTCACGTCATGGTTATCTATAAAATGATGGTTTGTTAAGAGTATGAGAAGAAAAGCCTGCAATGACTAACATATTGAACATTAATTGCAACCTCATAATAGAAGAACAACTTCAAGACTGGTGTATTTGCATGTGTAGTCCTGATGCTAGATTCCAGTTTAATTAAGAGAATCTGCCTTATTTCCCTGTAGGTCTTTAGTCATTGAATATTGTTTATGTTTTTCTATTTGGTTTATACTAATTGATGCCAGTCAGTCCAACTTGACAAATATGTTCTTCATATAAGCAATTCTCATAAAAAAATGAAGGATTTAATTTTTTAAAAGTACCATTGAAATGAGAATGTTTTCAGAAGTACAATTCATGAATTTAATATTGTTTTTCTCTCATGTATGGACATTAACTGTTATTTGATGTTTAATTTCCATATAACATGATGCATGTGTAGACATGGCTAACTGAGAAAATATATTCAATTAGACAAAGACACCTGAGTACCCTGGACACAGTGTAAAAGGAACACAAAATTCATCATCATGGATTAACACAGGATTGAGACATTCAAATGTATTAGAATAAATCAAACAGAACGGGGAAACGGATGTGGCTCAAGTGATTGGGCTCCCATCTACCATATGGGAGGTCCAGGGTTCAATTCCAGCGGCCTCCTGGTGAAAGGCAAGCTGGTCTACACGACATGCTGGCCCAAGAGGAGTGCTGGCCTGTGCGGAAAGCTGGCGCAGCAAGATGAAGCAACAAAAAGAGTTACAGAGGAGAGACAATAAGAGACACAACAGACCAGGGAACTGAGCTGGCGCAACAGATTGAGCAGGCTCTCTCCCACTCCAGAAGGTCCCAGGATCAGTTCCCCGTGCCACCTAAAGAGAAGACAAGCAGACACAGAAGAACACACAACAGCGAGCACAAAACAATGGGGGAGGGGGTGGCGAAAAATAAATAAATCTTAAAAAAAAAATCAAACAGAATGATTTAATAAAGATAAATTACATTGGACATGCTATTGAAATAGGACAGGGGAATGTTATTTATTTGACTTTATAAAACATTGAAATCCATCATACTGGATTTAGATCAAGGACCAGGAAATGGAATCATAGATGCCTAAGATGCTAAGTGAGATAATGCAATGACAGAACCCTGCAATTCACAGGAGATGCTTGTATGCTTTCCTCTGATAGATGGTACCAAAAATATTTTAGATATGTTATTCAAAAAAATGTCTGTTGGAGGACTGTACCACACATATTTGAAAACCAGAGCAGATTATTTTTTGACAAATTTTTTTTTAGTTATAATCATATAATGAAATATATAATGATAATGGCCAGAAAAGACACATTGATAATGAAATTTTTCTTTTATTGAATATTATGTGTTTGTGTGGGTATGTATTTACTGCCAGGGGTAAAAAAGATATATTTTTAAAACCAGTGGAAGTTATCAGATTAATACTTTTAAATTAAAATAAATGATTTTTTTTTGAAAAAAGAAATTATTTTACCTACATATTACTCTGTTGGAGTAATGAATTACTTTGCCGTATCTTTTTCCAGCTCCGACCTTCAGCAAATTTCATCGATGAGTGATTCAAAATTGATCTTATTAAATATTCTTGTTTAATTGGCATTATCACTAGATTTGTCTATCTTTGCTCTTAATTAATCAGAGAACACATATTAATTAATTAAGAGAACACTTTTTAATTAATTTTATTTTTCAAAAATTTCTTTTCCATGAGTGAAAATATATAGTCAATCAATTAGATAGAGTCGGCCAGAAATTCACAACAAACTCCATTTTAAAATAAATTCCAGAAAGTGCAATACTGTCTGTGTCTTTGTTTCTTCAAGATTGATTCCAGTAGCTTTCCAATATCTTTACAGTTGCAAAAACTTAGGGAAAAAAATCCAAGTGGTCACATGGAATGATAGGGTTAAAATAATTCAGGTTGTGTTTCTGTCTTTATCATCACTATGCTTCATTGTGGATTCTGATTCTACTGTTTAAATGCAGTGATATGTAGTGCCACAGGGACTGGAGAGACAAACTGCAAAATGAGCTTGAAAACTCCAAAACCTTATGACTATATTCTCAAAGGGAAAGTGTGTGTCAGGGGCTGCCTATATAAATAAGAGTTCTCTGAATTAACTCTCATGCTGATTATTATGTTTATTAAAGGATGAATCATAAAAATGTGTTATTTTGAAGCTTACACATGCATCATTCTAAAACTCAACAGCACTGCAGCAATTGTTTAGAACTTAACCAACATGAGAAATTTGAAAGAGGAATATTTTATCACTGATTTTGTTTGGAAATACCCAGCACAGTTTGAGTTTAGTTAGTTGTTTTATTGTTGTTTTTCAATTCAGTACACCTCCTCATTGCCTGCAGCCAAGGCGAAGGCTCTCAAGAACTGCATGCCATATGCCACTATTCAAAATTTATCTATAGAAGGCTTAGCTCGACTTTGCATTGTTTTTTGGATGGCTATATTAGATCATGGTTAAAATACTTGCTTAGAAGAGAGATGAGGTTCAAAATCCTAGCTCCTTGACTTCCCAGCTCTGTGACCTTGGAGGAGTCACTTTAATCCTGAGCTTCAATGTATAATATGAATGTGCTAATAGCCCCTTCATGTGGTTGTTTTCATTACTGATGTAATGTAGTACTAAATATACAAAGCTTACCGTGTCTCCTCACTCATGGCAAACACTTTAAAATTTTATAATGTTTGCTAACAGAGCAAATTCAGAGACAGGGCACCTGAGAACTTGCCGGTGTGCTTTCAATAACTAGTAGTGATTTGGGGTCTCATTTTTTCCCCCATGATTTATAGTACATCTGAATAATAATGAGTCAAACCACCTGGCAGACATTCTGTAAAGATAAAATGAGAGAGAAGATGAAAGCTTCTTTGAGGAAAGTAATAGGCCTAAACCTATTTTAGGCATGACTGTTATTAATGTTATTTCATAATACTTGTTGAAGGAAAATAAAAATACATTGCATCAATAGTGATTATGGACAATAATAGCACAAATACAAATGTTACCTTTCTGACAAAAGGTATATATATATATATATATATATTTCCAGTTTATATGGGAAATTGAACTTTTTAAGAAATAAAATCTATATATTTGTAAAATAAATACATTTAATTCACTGTGCGCTAAAATATAGACAAGTACAGGGCAGTAGACTAAAGAATAAAACAAGAGTCACTTAAAATTCTCCTCCTCCTTCCCTTCCCAGAGAAAAGGGTTGTTAACATTTTGATGTAGGGAAAGCTTTTCTGAGAAATATTAAGCCCAAAGATCTAAACAAAGCACTGACCCTTGGTGAGTCTTTTCTTAGAAAGGAGTATATCTTGATTGTTTACATTCACATCCGAAGTTCTAGGTATCTTATTGCTTTTACAGGGGATAAGAAATGCCAATGCAACGGAGTGAAATTTGCCCACCAAACAATAAGTATGGGAAAATAATGCCTTTTGTATTCTCTGCAAATCAGACTCAAAAATCTCACCATGAAACACTATGGGAAGCACCTCTGCTGGAAGACAGCATTGTTCAGTGGAAAGGGCAACAGAAGAAAATTTCAGGGGGCCAGAGTGATGTCTGTGACATTAGCCATGACATTAGAGAATGTTGAAGTTGAGAAAGCTTATCTGGGCCAAACTGACTTTCTCCTTTTTTAGATGTGGGAACGAAGGCTTAGAGAAGAGAAGGGGCTTTCCTTAAACTCTTACAGTTGGAGACTGTAACAGCTGGAAAACTTAAGTACCTGGTTTTCTTGGTTCTTTCCTCCTGTTATAGGCGCATTGGTTAAAGGAGGATAAGGAAAGCTAGGGTGGAGTCAGGCCACGGTCAACAGAGTGGGGGACCCCAAAGGAAGGACTGAGCTGCTGGTCATTCCATGGGCTTCCCTTGTGCCTGGAGAATAGGGTAAGTAGGGGATTTGGGGAGTAAATATAATGGGAGGAGTGACCCTGACTTCAGGGGCTCTGAATAAATTTATAGAATTAGTGGTAAAATTGGGAAGTTTACTTGGAAGTTTACTTATAAATTTGTTAGTAAATGGCAGCAATTTTTACATGATAGTAATCAAATAAAATGTCTTCTGCTTCCTTCTCTTAGGCCAACTTGAAGTTCTTCCTCATTCTTCTTTAAAATACTGTACTACAATATTTAGGATCAGTGTAGATGGATATTGACAGTTCATCTTCCTATGGTATAGAAGATGCCTTACTTTAATTTTGGTTCCTTAATATTCAACAACAAATTTAGATATTCCCATTCCACAAAGATCTCATTCCACAAATTTCCCTGAAGGGAAGCTATCAAAGAATGCTAGATTTTATTTTTATTCAGGAGGATCAGAGAATCTAAACAGTCATGGAAGACAATTCTCCTCTTTCAGTTAAAATATCTGCAGTATTTGAAAAAATAGAAACCACACTGAAAAACTGATAATTTTGAACACTTTTATTTAAAATGTTTTTGATCATCTGGCTTTTTTTTTTCAAATGGTAATGAGTATGAACTAAATTTTTAGAGTAACCTTTTAAAAGAATATATTTTACAAAGGGATTAGAAGTGAATTGGTAAACAACAGTGATTGAAGAGAAAAATCAGAATTTAGAAACACAAATACACATAGTAAAAAGAAAATAAATGTACAACATAGGAAACCAAGAGACATAGACTGAGAAATAACCACAGATCTAACAATAAATATCCTAGGCCTTGATTATATTTGATGAAGAGTGCATGCTCTTTCCCTCTCTCTCTCTGTCTATATATATTTATATGTATATATAACTTCATATGATATGGCATGCTGTATATGAGGAATAGTAGAACAGAATTTTTAATCATCATTGTGTACTTTTGTAGATTATTTACCAAAGATATTTATATTGTAGGTTCATAACTGTAAGTATCAAAAATATAAGATTTTATTTTAACACTTAATTTGAAGTGGTTAAAACTCAATTTTAGTTTTAGTTTTACCACACATACCAGAGAACTCCAACTTATTTTAAAGTTAACAACTTTAAATGTTCTGTTGATTCTTATGGTTAATTTAAAGTCAATTGCAATAGTATTATTTCACTTGTTGAATTCAGCCTTAAAGGGTTTTCCTAAAAGCTATAGCATGTTCCCTAAAACAGATCTATATTTGTTCTCACTGTTATTGGTTTGACAAGCCTTTCCATTGTTGAAACTATAAAATTAGTTATTGCATTTACTTATTGCAGACCTCAATACATTGAATGTTGACGTTTCCTATAATAAAATATCAAAAGCTCAAGTATGAGTGAAAGGCGTTATTAAACTTTTGGAATCGATATAACTTACAGCTAAATTTTGCTTGTACCTTTCATGTCCATGTGCTATGTACCTTTCATAACATACACAGCCCTATGAAAGTCTTATATACCCCATACCTGCTCTACCACTGATGTTCTGTAAATCATTATATGATTAAATCTTTCTGTTAAACAGAAGTTATTATTTTGTAGACATTAATATCACTCTAGACGTGCCATAACTCTTGGGATTTGAAAGTCTTTCAGGGCTTTTTTTTTTTTTTTTCCTTTAACAATATTTTGTTAGTTAGGAGCAGAATAGATATTAACACCATTGGAAAAGTGCTTTATTGAACTGCATGGTAAACTGGACATTTAAACCTGACATATTACTTAATAAGTAATGGTGCATTGATAGTTCATACATACAAAGGTAAGGAGACACCCAAAATCTCACTTCTGTCATCAAGGAAGTTGAAACCTGGTTGAGACAGAACAAACATAGAGGAAAGGGGACAACATCTCATGAGTAAAATATCAGTAATAAATGAATCTAAAATATGTTACAAGAGTGTATCTTTACCTCTTCATTAGTAAGTAGAATGTTTTGCATTATACTGGGCTAGGATGGAAGAGACACCAAGAGGCATCTGTCAAAATCCATGCCTGTAAAGAGCTTTGAGTCTAGCAGTGTGACTCAGCTTTTAGAAACACATTGTTCCCTCTGCAATCCAAACAAAGAATAAACATTCTCATTGGCACTTTTTTCTGAAAGGAGCATTTGCTTATCCATGATCCTTGTATCAACTTACATATCTCTTTACGCTTTGCTTTTGGAAGACTAAAGTCCTAATGAGAAGAGTGGAGATTTTAATTTTATTTATTTTAACATTGGACTTACAGTCCTCTATATATTTTTTACTGTGTTTCTGTTCATGTTTTAATACCAATAAAAATAAGCAACCCATTTTAAAGCCCTTCTACTATAACTTTCATCCAAATGTAATCGCCTTATCTCTGACACATTTAGCAGATGATGGACTAACTCTAAGTGAATCCTTCTTGTTGAAGAGTATTATTTCCTGACTTATTTCTCTTTATTGATAAACTCAACCATTGTAATACTTTCCTCCACTGGTCTTTTTTGTGTCTGGAGGTACATAAAGAAGGGAGAATAGTTTGTAGTTAAAAGTACTACTATAGTTCCTTTCTATCTCTTAATTTCTTAGCACAGTTCCTAACTGTAGCAGGGTTGAAGATTGTTGGTTGGACAATGAATGATTGAATGAGTGAGTGCGAGAAGGCTATCTTCCTATAAATAGGAAACAATAAAATTTAAGGATCTAGTCTTTAAATCGTAACACTGAGGAATTTATGAAGAGCTTCACCAACTTATTTCACAGAAGAAACCCCAGTTTCCACAAGTTTTAGTGATTTGTTCAAGCTTTGAAATAATAAATCCAGTCCCATAAGTGAATGATGAATTTGTCGCATAATTTCCTATAAGAAAACACGCTATTCTGTTTTACAAATCATCAGATAATTTCAATGCCTGTGCCATTTTCACATATATTATAAAGTCATAATTCAGTGAAATGACATATATCTCTACATTATGAAAAATTATAAGTTAAATGTAAAACTCAAGGTAAATTGTAAGAGGTGTTGGGAATTACTACCTATTATCAGTTTTTTCTCTTTGTCTCTGCCTCTCCAATTTCTCTCTCACAGTGGTCATCTAGCCATTGAATGGGGAGCTAGACTGCCAATGTACTAGTCATAGGATAGAAGCAGCTCTCACACCATTAGTGAGTTGGGTAGAGAAATGTTTTGTTATACCTTTTTCTCTGAGGGCTAGAACCACTTGAGAGGGATGGAGCCCATCTAAATACTTCAGTTAAAGTTGTGTTCCATCCTCTTTGGGGAGGACGGTCTGCAATCAATCCACAGTTTTGCATTTGTATTGAGCACCTACTATATGCTGCATATGGGGTCAAATAACAAAACAGGCCAAATTCATGCCCATCTTTCTGCATTTGCTCTCTTTGCTGCCCCTCCCCCCCCTTTTTCCTGGTTACATGAATTGCAAACATATCTTATTTGTTTGTTTTTGAATAAATTTATTTAAGGCTGTATTTTCATTTTATTTAAGATTTACATATGCCCTAAAATATTTATATGTGATGTTTTCTTGCCTAATTAGATTTACCTGATTTAGAATTTTCTATATCATTTCCTCTTCATCCACACATTTTTAGAATATATTTCTAAATTCTCAAATGTTTTATTTACTTTTGTATTATTTTATTTGTCATTGATTTCTAATTATTTGTGTCATGGTCAGAAGACATGGTTTTTACTTGTTGATTTTTTTTACCTGGTTACTTTCCTTGTAAATTATGTAGTAAATATGTTATAGTTATCTCATTTGCTCAAAAAGAACAAATATGTTCATTTTATTTACACTTACACATACCAGAATACTATTACTTAAGCTGTTCATATCTAAAGCCCTACTAATTATTTGTCTTTTTATTTTGTATCTGTCTCTGAGATGCCTGAATTACAATATCCCACTCTGTTCTTTTTTGTATATATGGTCATATACATGTATATATGTGTGTGTATATATATATATATATATATATACACATATTTCATTCAGTCATTATAGTTTACATAGTATGTAGTATTCCTGTTCCTATTATTCCCTTTTTTGTTCTAAATTCTTTTCTTGTTCATGTTAATATTGCTACACCAATTTCTTTTAGCTATTATTTGAATGTCCAGTACATATTTTCTTCTTTGGATCTTAACATCCTCTAAGAACTGAAGCAGAGCAGTTCTTTATACCTTTGTCCTTGGTTTTCTATTGCTGACCCTCACTGAACACTGTTTCTCCTCTCTCTCATATTCCACAGGATTTGTCCCCCTACCTAGAGTAGTTGTTCAACCCCAGTTTCATCTATACAGTTAGATAAGAAATTCTATCTCCAGCTGGTAAGTCAAAATTAATGCTGGCAACTAATGTTTTTCCATTCTGATTAGCTCCATTGTTTCCCTAGCTTCAATTCCCACCACCACCTCCCAGCAATTGTGACTACATGGGTTTTCCTTTCATATAAAAAATGTGTTTTCTGACAATATGCAGAAATGGATAATTTCATTTTTACATACTATATTTCTAAACTTTAACCTTTCATTTCATATATCCTAGATATGTAATATCTCATCATTTATGACCAATTCCTTTAAAGACAGACCCATTAGTATTGAATCCAAAAAAATCATATCCAATGTTCTCCAAATGTTTGTCTTTGTGTTATTGAGGTCAAATAGCAAGTGGTGTTCTCAGGAAGTATCCCTCTCTGATACTTCATGATAAATACATAAATGATAGATAGATAGATAGATAGATAGATAGATAGATAGAAAGACAGACAATGGAATAGTTATTCTGTCAATGTCTTACCTGTCATCCTGTAAGTCACTCAAGGGCAAGGTTTTGTATTTTTATTTACAATTTATAGCCTAGTGTATAGTATATCATAGGAGCTCAATAATTATGTTTAGAGAGAAAGCAGGACACTTTCACATTCATACACTCTAAGGCAGGTATTATTATTGCCACTAATTGCACAGATAAAGATGGGGGGCTCGTAAATGTTTCAAGACCTACCAATAGCATAAAATTCATTTTTCCAATTTTGAAAAATATATTGGTCCTCTGTAATTATCAAGGATACCTAAACACTGTTAATGTTAACAAGGAAATTGATGTCTATTGAAATTTTAAGTTCTAGGGAGTTTGCTAATTTCTTTTTGTGTTTAACTTTCATAAGCAAATCTGCTTCCATTTTATTTAGAAAGCATGAGAAAAGAGTTTAAGTAGTCTGTCCATACTGAATGAAGCTACCTAATTAAAGGTTGAAAACAGTTTTTTTAAAAATTATTGCCTGGTGTTGTTTTACTTTTTATCAGAATAAGTAATTCTACACAAAGCTATTATTTACATTTGACTAGTATTCGTTTATACTTGACTAATATGATCCTATGGAATAAGAAATGGTCATGTGTTAGCTCCATCAATGAGCGAGAATTAAGTACATAATGCCTATGCAAATATTCTTCCAGGCTAGAATAAAAATAACTGCAAGTCGTACTTAGTTCCAGGAAATTAAGTATATAACATTAAGGCATAATAATGATAAATAACTGCGATTGACTTTTAGTGTGTGTGTGCCCAGCGTTCCTTCCTTGTTTTTCTGGAATCCTTACCCCACTTACTCTGCTTGCAGGGGATGGTTGGTGAGGCACGTGCTTCAGACTAGCTAATCACATTTCCTCTCTCTAGACCCTAATGATTACTAACATGTAACTTAAGCTGAACCAATCAGGTCTCCCCTATGTTAGCCTGCCAAAGAGCCCACATTTTCTCTGGAAATGTGAAGGGAGGGCTATAGAATGGACCTCATAGTAGCAGGTGGAAGGAGTCATAGAAAGAGCCCATCTGAAAACAAAGTCAAGCAGAAGCGAGCTGGGAGAGGGAGAAACAGAATGCTGATTATGTCATTCGAACTCCTAGAACCATCTGTGCTTAAAGCTCGTTCTATTCCTAGGACTTCGGAGTTTTATCAGTTATAAATCCCCTTAGGCCTCAAGAGAGTTGGTTTCTATCTTTAGATAAGTAAAGGAAGTCTGCCTGATGTATAATTAGTTTTGTTAAGGAATCACCATATTCCAGCTTGTGGTAAAAACTTTATGTATGTTAATAAATTTAATTATCATGAAATAATCCACAAGTTAGATGATATTATCATCTTGAATTTACGGATGAAAAAATATAGGTGAGAAAAGCTAAATGATTAACTCAAGTTCATGCAATTAGTGCTATGGAAGCTAGTACTTGAAACCAGTTTGTCTGACTTAGAAGCCTCTTTTCCTACCCATCCTGTCAACAGTGCAAACCATCTTTGCACGTTCCTAACTTACAGATGTAGCAAAGCTTTAGAACTACATTTTATCATCTGAGACAATTCAGGGAGGGCAATGCTGACCCAATAAAGAGACTTTATCTTTAAATGTTCTCCATGAGTCAAATATTTTGGCCTAATGTTTATTAATGGATTAATATGTAAAATGAGCTGAAGATTTTAAATTATAAGGCAGAACTAATTATACAGTTAACTATTAATAAATAATAATAATTACAGAAGCAACAGTAGTCTCCTGATTTGACATTATTAAGTAATAGGGGGACAAAAAGCACTCTTTATTGCAGTCTGTGATCCTGTATTTAAATCAGATCAGTCACTAATAGTCATACGGACTTTCCAAATTACTTAAGCTCTTTAATATGTCTTAATTTTCTCCCAATCATGAACAATATTTAAGTTGAAAATAAGATAAAGACCTGATACAACATAGATTCCCAGCAATAATTAATTTTTATCCTCTTAGTTCTCTATATCCTTTACAAAGATAACTTAATTACATTAACTATTTATATTTAATACATTGTCTGGAAATTAAATATTTCCATGGTAAATCATCATCCTACATTCATAGGCCAAGAAAAGGAAACACAATCAAAAGTTAAAACTCAGTTAATAAGCAAACTAAAAAGTTCACAATCTAAACTCAAAAATAACGGTATGTGTTTTGGATATTATTGACACATCCTCAGTACTTCCATATCCACCTCTATAAATGGTGATGTTCTTATCTCAGAGGAAACACTTTAATAAGTTTTCAGTCTGAAGAAATGGAATGAAACCTCAAAGATTGTTTGTAAGAATCTCTAAAGGTCAATGTAATAGCGAACACAGAATACCTAGATACTGTGCACAAAATTGCCCTTTAGAAATAAAGAACATAGCCAATTAAATTGCTGCTGGATGTCAACTATATGGTGACGTCAGTCGGGATTTGAAGTAAATTTTAAAGCAGGACTATAATATTCTTCGGGTTATTTCCAATGACAGAATCTGTAAAGGCATATTTTAGGGTATCAGTTTGTCTTCAGTCGATTTTATATATCTCAAGTCTAGAATATTTGATTTTCTTTTTCTGTGAATTTTAGTGCAAAATTTTGATCTCTATTGTCAAAATTAGGTATCCTTGCTAGAAGTTGCTTTTTATTTAATACTCTTTTGTTTCTCTATTTTTTTTTTTTAATGAGAGTAGATTGACAGAAAAATTTTATAAAAAATACAACATTCCTATATCCCCTTCCCCTCATTGTTAACACTGGTGATGATGGTAGAAGTTGCTTTTTAAAGGTTGTATAAAAAGACTCATAGATTTTTTTTTTCCCTTCTACTTTCTGGATGTTTGGCCAAAAGACGCAATACAGCTGATGCTACCTAATTTGACATCTCTCCAAGTGACATGTCAAACTATATCCTTTGTAGCAATTTATCATCATAAGATGAACTCAAACCTTATCTCCGTGGGAAAAGCACAGTGTCAATTCTGTTTTGTTTTTCCATCTCATGCTGTGATGTTTACTAAATAGGCTAAGATGTCATTTATATTTTAATTAATATGTGTTCATAAAAAATAATTGTCTCAACTGATAGTAGGTACTCAATCAATGTGGAACCCCAAAATCCAATAGATATTTGACAATAAGTAAACCTTTGTAAAAATTCAATTGATAAATGTGTTTTTTTAACCAGTTCACTCACCCTTAAAAACACATGAACCCCCCAGTTTCTTTTCTAAGAAAGTACAAATATGAAATTTCACTAAACATTTTGCAAATGATTTCATGGGAGATTCAGATTTTCTATGGGTCCATATACCCAATTTTTTCAAGTATTAATAAAAGACTTAAGTCATAAAAAGTCATTAGATCCTCATAACAATGTCTGCTGATGAATGAATTAAAATTTGAATATATGATGAAAGTGTTGCTATAGATTAGTTCCGTTTTTAAAATCTGTTGTTTTAGAGAAACAGCGTCAGTGCCTTTGCAATGTTTGTAAAATGTTAACTAGACTGCTAGGAAATGGAACAATCTAGTGAAATGAATTTTCTTTCTTTTTCTTAAAATGCCTGTTGTCCCTTTCTTTGCCTCTATAAATATGGTCTAGTGAACATTGCTATAACACTATTTGATAACTCAAACCAGCTTAGGGTCATTGCTTATAACTTCTTGCCCATTTTGTAGTGCTGTAGGGAAAAAAGGCAAAATAACATAAAACGAATGCTTGAAGAGCATTACTGTGCATTGTTTGTTAGTTTTAGTAAACTTTTTACATCTAGTTCTTAAACATTGATTCCTTATGTTTGAGTTCTAAGAACAATTCCTTGGAGAATCACTGGGAAAGATTTTGTGCAGAAACAGCATTGGAATCCAATGCCCAGACCCTGAAGGACAGCCCTTCATGGAAACTCAGATTTGCTAAGTTAAAATAAGATCAATTTTAATTTGTTTTATGGTTATGAATTTTATTTATAAAATGGTGATTATATGCTTTAAAAGGACTCAGTAGTTTAATTTTTATCTAATACTAGCAAAATAAATAACAATACTTATATACTTAGTGTGCTATGCATTGAGAAAAGGCTTGTATAATTTGAATTAATCCTCACAAAAACTAAAGTTGTATTACCATTACAGATAAAGAAATTGAGGGAGAGGATGGTTAATGTGTCTGTTACAAAACTAGAAATTAGCAGAGCCAGGGTTTAAACCCGTGGAAACAAGTTATTCATAGCGTCTATTCCTAATCACAAAAATATGCCTTCTCTCATGGACTGCTTGGCATTTTACACATTCTATTTTAACACTTGTGCTAAATTCCATGAGTCATTCTGTTCTGGGTGTCCGTAATGTCTTCTGTGAAATGTGATTAGAAGTCCCAGGAGTTCGTGACTTCCATCATATGGTTCCCTAACCATGACTGGTAATGAAAAGGTTAATTGTAGAAGGTGGGGCAATTCTTGGGAGTTCAGACCTAGAACAGGAAGAGGGTTGCAAGTGTTGGATTTGGAGTGCCAGGCATTGACACTGACACCTATCACAACCTATATTTGCCATCATTTCCCAACGCTAGGTCCAAGGCTTTGAATATTTAATTTTTTAACATTTCTTTCAGCTTCAATTATTTTCCTTATCGTGAGTGAGACTATCTTTATTGTCCAGTCACACTGTTTTTTGCAACATTTCTCAACTGGTTTTTGTTGTTGTTGTTGTTGTTATTTTGCCCCTAGAGAATAGATTTGGGGCTGTCATAGAAGAAATCAAGCATGTCCAACAAATCTATTTTGAAAAAAAATTGTATTTTTATGGTGTCTGCAGTCCAGAGGCCTGTAAGAACAAAACTCCCTTCCTGGGATACAGTTTCTTCACAGTCCCATGCAGCAGGCTGAACTCTATTTTACAGAGAGAAAGTGGCTTTTCCAGTGGCCTACTATTGGCCAGTGGATCTGCTGGGCTTTTTTGGTTCTCTTTTTTGGTGCCATTTCACTCTCAGGTCTCTACGTCCCTTCCTCTTACCAGGTGAAGTTTGAATCTTTCTCTTTTTGCAGGATGATATCCTTTTCTTGGACCATCTGGTTCTTGCTGCTTCCAGGCAGGGGCTTCTCTATCCCACTATGGCTGATGAAGGCATGTGAGCCTGCTCTTTCTTTTCATCTCATTTTCATCGTAGCATTCTTTTTTGGAGGCCTGAGACATGATATGCCCAGTGAGTATTTGCTGGTTCTCAAGCATCAACGAATTCTGATGTGTTTTAATTCTTACCCAGCTGTAATTTTCATGATGCTTATATTAAACTGCTATGTGGGACATTGCGTCTTCCTTATTTTCACCAGACCCTCATTTTATAAGTAGGCTTTCAGTATTTTCATGTTGCAGGGTAAAAGACGCTTTATGAGGTAGGAGACAGACTGTGGGATATGAGATCAGATACCAAGTCATATTTCCTGGGATTGATTTATAACACCAATACTTATTAATTCTGTGAACTTGGGGCTATTGTTTAAAGTCTTTGAGCCTCTGTTTCTTAGAGTTGTAAAATGAGTATAATAATAGCATCTACTTCCTATGGTTGTTGTGAGGGTTAAATGAAATAAGGTACGTAAAACACTTAGCCAGCTCAGAATAGGTTTTTAATAACTGCCTTGTTTTTCCAAGTGAGCTTTATCACAAACTGAGGACTTTGACATCCTTTGTCACAATTTTTCATTAAAATAGGCATGTGCATTTGAAAAATTAATACTAATTTTTATTTTTATTTTTATTTTTACAAAAGGAGTAGACCCAGAAAAGTAAAGCAAAATGTTCATGTTCATAATCCTGTAATCGATAGCAGCAATGATGTGGCCAAGCAAGAACTAAAACCTTTCTTTTTTGGTTGTCTGTTTAATTTCTAAATATTTATGTTTCCTTTCTGCACTGATTTTAGCAGTCAATCTTCATTTTTCTTTTTTAAACCTCCATCATCCATTCTGGCACCTCACATAGTATCCTGTACATAGCAGTTTTCAATGTTTGTTTCTTAGCTAAATGTGTTGAATATTTCAGTTCCTACAGTGTTTAAGAATGTATTACCTGGGAGCAGAGGTGGCTCAAGTGATTAGGCACCTCCCTCCCACATGGGAGACCTTGGGTTTGGTTCCTGATGCCTCCTAAAAAGAAGAGCAGACAGCAAGTGCAAACAATGAGGTGGGGTAGAAATGAATAAATCTTTTTTAAAAAATGTATTGCCATT
>JAQZBX010042297.1:0-22059 GCA_029593785.1 Cabassous unicinctus | reverse complement strand
TATATATATATATATATAAATGCTTCTAGTTTGTCAACTGTCTAGTTTGATGAGAGTTTCTTTGGTCTAACTGTTTTTCATCACTAGGCTGCCGGACCCTTGGCAACTAAACTCTGCTAAAGTGAGAGGCTGAGGCTGACCAGCCATTCTAAGTTGCAGTGTGCTATTCCACTTGAATGGAATATTCCACTTGCATGTCTGTGTTGTTTACCACCAATACAGTGATCACCTGGGAATGGCTAATGCACAAACTACCTATACCATGGCTGGTTATTTGGAGGTAATAAGCTGTGTTCCTCCAAATTTAATGTTTTAAATCCATAGCTCCTATTCCTGGTCAACCATTTTGGAGATGTATGTCACCCAAAAAGTCTAAGAACATCAATGGCTGAATACAAAAGAAAGAATAGTAATAGGTAAAATTTATTGAGCACATACTGTATGCCAGGTACTATTCTAAATAGTCTCAATCTTTATAACAACCCATAGAGATAAGGACTATTATTATAGATGGGGAAAAAGAATTACAGAGCTTACCCAAGCTAGTAAGTGGTTTAAGTTAGCATAACCTGATACAAATCCTGCTCACTTAATCATTACACTAAAATGAAGTGAATATGACCTCCTGAAAAAAAAATAAAGAAGCCAAACTATATGCTAGTGGACAGTGGCTCATCATTTTATTATTAAAGATCCAAGGAAGAAAGTTATATACAAAACTTAGCACATGTTTCACAATAAGTAAATGTTAAATACAATTAGTGACGGAATAAAGTTATTTATAAAAGTTCTAACATCAGTTTTATAATTTTAGGATAATTAATTGAATCAAAGCATTTTAAAGCTTGAAGGAAATGATTGCTTTAGTTACAACCATTTTACTTAATATTTGTCCAATTTTGTAAGAGTTTGTTTCTTACCAAAGGTTAAAATATTACTTATGGAGGTCTTGTGCTCAGCAGACTTCTACCCGTTCATGATGAGGACCAGGAAAAAGAAAGGAAGGTGCTCCAATAGGCTAAAATAAATATCCCATGAATCATACCTTTGGATCATGGAAAGCACCCTCAAGCCCTTACTCAGAAATCTGATTTCTGACTAGCATGACCTCACACTGGGCATAAAGTACACTTAAGGTGACCAATGGTCCTGCTTTGCAGAGGACTTTTCCGGTTTTAGCACTAACAGTGTCATACCCCAAAAAACCCCAGTCCTGGGCAACTCCTTTGTCCTGAGCAAACCCAGATAGTGGCTTCCCCTAGCACCGTAGCTTAGTCTATTCCTTACTGATACAGGTGAGTCAATACTAGTGAAAATACTAGGAAGTACTTCTCTCTGGAGCCTTTCCTTTCCACCTACTATTTTTCCTCAGTATCTTCCCTTTCTCCTCAGCTTTCTTGCTCTTTTTAGTTTTCTGAGGCTCTGCCTTAATTCAAAGATCTGAGACCATCATTTACATTTTAAGCATATTCATATTAGTATGTTAATTCTCCGAGGTTTTTGTATTTTAAGCCTCTTATTCTCAATTCTTAAAGAAATTTGAGGGAATTAGGACAAATGTGGTAGGTAATTTTGTGAGGGTACACATGCCCTTTTATTAAGCATGAAATCATATTGTAGTAGTGCCTGATATTTTTAGGACACTTGAGAGAAGAGGCTCAGAAGAAAAGTACATGCTCAATTGCCTTTCTCTAGCTCTTTCTTCTACTTCTTTACCCAAGATTCCCACTCCATTCTTTCTGTGCCCTCATCCCTCTTCTGTGCCTTGTAACCTGCAAGCCAAACTAAACTAGGTTGCCCTCAGTCTTAAAAGACAGAGCCAACGAGAGTCTTAAAGGACTGTTTTGAAGCAAAAAATGTAACTTATATGCTGGATGCTAAAAAAACAACATCAAAAAGCAAAGCAAAACCCTCTATTCTCCTTTAATTTTAAGTCTCAAGGCAAAATTGCATAAGCACAGGTTAATTTACTCTTGAAGGTTCTAGAGTCAAGGAGTGTCTTGCATGATCAAGGGCTTTTTGTTGTTGTTGTTAGTGCTATCTGGAGGCCCTTAAAACCTTACTTGCCTCCTTGCCCACTTATTTTCACAAATATTACTTTACAAGAGGAGGCAGGAGCAGAGAACAAATGATTTAGAATCCCAAAGACAGTATAACCAAAGAGATTGACCAAATAGGAATATGGAAGTGAATCTAGGGACCCTAAATTAGGATAGAGGTAGGGAAAATGTCAAAAGCTTGGGAATTCCAGCTATTTGGTATAGAAAACCTGTTTGGATGAACAAGATGATGAATATGAGTGTCTTAGTTTGCCAAAGGCTGTCAATGCAAAAATACCAGAAATGGTTTGGCTTTTATAAAGGAAATTTATTTGGGATAAAAGCTTACAGTTCCGAGGCTATGAAAAGGTCCAAATCAAGGCATTATCAGAGATGCTTTCTCACCAAAGTCAGCTGCTAGCAGATCCTGGCATCCTGCCACGTGGTGAGGTAAGATGGCTAGTCTGCTGGTCTCACGCTACTTCCTCCTGGAGCTCAGCTGTGGGCTATCAGGCATCTCTCCCTGGCCTCTGTCATTTTGAACCTGTCAGGGCTTTTCTGTCTTTGCAGCTGTAGGTGATCCTGGAGTCCTCTCTCTCACATGGCAGGGTCAAAATGTCAAAACTCCCTTTCTCTGTATCTCTTCTTTCTCTCTGTGTGTCCTCAGTTTATATAAGACCCAGCAATAGGACAGAGACTCTTGCCTAGAAGATGAAGTCCAGAAGCCCTAAAATGGGGGAGTGGATATAGCTCGGTGCTTGAGTGTCTACTTCCCATGTATAATGTCCTGGGTTCATTCTCCAGTACCTCCAAAAACAAAAAACAAAAAAACACAAAAAACCCTAAAACAAACAAACACCTAAAATGATCTAATTGAAAATGATCTAAATCAAAGCATCCCTTAATTGAATCTAATGCAATCAAAGGGCCCCACACCCACAGGAATGGATTAGTTCAATAACATAAACTGATCTGGGATTCACAAAATTCAGACTGTCTCAATAAGGTATCAGGAAAACATTAACATTTTAAATATTGAGAACTTATTAAAATGAGATGAAAAAAATTGTAAGGTAGGTTTGGCATATAAAAAAATTCTAATCACAATTGTTTATATGTGCTGCTTATATTTTCAGGCAAAAATATAATATTATGCAGCATAGTCATGCTTATATTCATCATGCTAAACTGGTTGTGTGCTGTTTTTTGTAAACATTTGTGTTTGCTTCCCATAATTTGTTATTCAAACATGTCCCCTTACTCACACTTGAAAAAATATAGAGAAACAGATGTGGCTCAAGCAATTGTCCTCCTGTCTACCATATAGGAGGTCCAGGGTTCAATTCCCGGGGCCTCCTGGTGAAAAAAGCCAGCTGGCACACACAGCAAGCTGGCCTGAGCAGAGTGCTGGCCTGCGCAGGTGTGCTGGCCCGCATGGAGTGCTGGCCTGCGTGGAGAGCTGGCGCAGCAAGATGAGGCAACAAAAAGAGACACAGAAGAGAGACAATAAGAGATGCAGTAGACCAGAGAGCTGAGGTGGCACAAGAGATGGAGTAGCCTTTCTCCACTCTGGAAGATCCCAGGATTGGTTCCTGGTGCTGCCGAAAGAGAAGACAAGCAGACACAGAAGAACACAGAAAGCAGACAGACAGCAAGTAAAACAAAACAAAACAAAACAAAACCAACGACGTGGTGGGGAAATAAATAAAAAATCTTTAAAAGAAAAGAAAAAGAAAAAAATATAGCAGGAATTTCTCAGAACTTTATTTTAAACACAGTTAGAAGTGATATATCTGGCACTATCCTGAACACTTTATAAGTATCAGCTCTTTTATTCCTCACAAGAATCCTCTGCTGAACTATTTTTTTTTTTAAAGATTTATTTATTTTTATTTATTTATCCCCCCCTTGCTGCTTGTGTTGCTGTGTCCATTCGCTGCATGTCTTCTCTGTGTCTGCTTATCTCCCCCTTGCTGCGAGGTCTTGCCGCATCAGCCCACGGCGCTGCGCGAGCCGGCCTGCCCTCACAAGGAGGCGCCGGGAAGCGAACCCCGGGCCTCTCATATGGTAAACGGGTGCTCTATCCATTGCGCCACACCCGCTTCCCTGCTGAACTATTTTTCAATCCACTTTACACATAAGAAAAGGAGGTACAGAGAGGTTAAATAACATAGTCACGGTTAAACAGTGACTAAATAGTGGCAGAAGTGGCATTTGAACACAGACAGTTTTTCTCTAGCATCTATGCTCTGCTCATAAACGTCAGGTTGCTGCACCTCTGGTTAGGATTAGCTAATTGATTCCTCCATCCTCAGTGGAATAGGATTAGCAATTACAATTGGAAGATATGTTGCTCTAGGGCTCACCCCATGAGAATTTTGGCTTAACCAGAAAAGAGAAGGCAAAAACAATATAATGAAAAGAGAATCAGTTTTAAAAAAGCAAAGTAGTCTGGGATCAATTTATTTATGATGCTTTCAAAGAAAGTGTTAACTACTCATTGGGAAATTTTCAGTGTTATTTGGTTTATACAAAGCCATTTATAAAAGAAAGGACTTGAAATTCTTTTGGGTAAATCAATTTAAACTAACTCTCAGCAGCCTTGTCCATGAAGGTTTTACTCTATCACAGGTTAGTACAATAATAACCATTAATAATGATGACCCTGAGTCAACAAGAAATACACACACATATACACACATATATAAACTTCATAAGGCTATAGGTGGCCCACTTTTAAATAAGTTAAAGAAGTCTTGATGTTTTGATGCTCCTTTGGGTACAGAGAACTCCTTAATTCCCTGATTTTTTCTACATGAGCCTCTGAACTGAAATTTTGTAGAATATAATACTTTTTAAAAAAATGTTTTTTTATAGAAATTTTCAAACTTATGCAAAGTTAACGGAATAATCTAATAAATTCACCATCTAGCTTCAAAAATTATCAGCATTCTACCATTGTTGTATCATCTATACTTCCATTCACTTTTCATTCCTCCTTTATTATTATTATTATTATTTATTATTTCTTTTTGTAGTTTTTTATGTGAAATTTATATACATTGATTGAAATGGGAAAATCTTAGCTGTACAATTTTGGTAAATGCATACACAAATTTAACCCACATAATTATCATAATATAGAGTATTTCCATTTCATCAGTAAGTTCTTTTTGTGTCCCTTCCCAGTCAATCTCCCATCCCTTGTTGTAGCTAAAATGGCTTGCAATGATCTCCACCTGCTGGTATTATTCCCTTATGTAGTTTCACATTAAATAAGGCTGACCAGGGCAACCAATAGGATACTGTGGAAATGATGGTGTATGTCTTCCATGGCTAGGTGTTAAAGCATTCCAGCTTTTATCTTTCTCTCTCTTGGTCACCTGCTCTGGAGGAAGTCAGATACCAAGTCATGAGAACTCTTTAACAGCCATATAGAGAGATACAAGTGGCAAGGAACTGAGGCCTTCTGCCAACAATCAGCAAAGAACTGAAGCCTTCTGTCAACAGTCATGTGAATTATCCATCTTGGAAACGAATCAACCAGCTCTATTCAAATCTTCAGATGAGTGTAGCCCTGGTCTATGTCTTGGTTTAAGTCTTTTGAGAGATCCTGAGCCAGAACCACTGGGCTATGTCAACTTCCAAATTTCTGACCCACAGAACCTGTTTGATAATAAATATTTGTCATTTTAAGCTATTATGTTTTGGAGAAATTTGTTATGCAGTAATAGATACTACCCCCACTCTTTTCTGATTTTTTCAACTTACTAATTTTTTATCTATTCTAGAACTTCATATAAATGCAATTATACTGTGTAAATAACGATTTTTTAATTTTTTAAAAAATACTTTCAAACTTACAAGACAGTTACAAAAATAATTCAAACCCATACAGAGAACTTCAGTAATCACTCTAGATACACAGAGCCACCAATTTTAACATTTTGCCACATTTGTCATATTATTTTATCTATCAATCCATTTATCTATCCATTTTCTGAACACTTGAGTGTAGTTTGTATACATCATGCTCCTTGAACACTTATTAGTGCCATGTGATTTACCTAAGAGCAAGGGTATTTACTTATGTAACCACCTTAAGTGCAGTTATTAAGTTCAAGAAATTTTACATAGATATAAAGCTTTCATTCTATACTCCATTTTTTTTTCACATGACCAAATGGGCTTTATTCTCCTTCCTTGTTCCATACAGGATCATGTATTGCATTTAATTTCATTGTCTCTTTAGTTGCTCTTTTATTTTTATTGTGGAAGCATAGATATAACATAAACTTTCCCATCTCAACCATTCCCAAGCATACTATTCAATGGGATTAACCACATTTGCAGTATTGCTGTACGTACCCTCATCACCTTCCATACTAAAATGTTCCCATTTCCCCAAACAGAAACACCACAACTATTTTACATTAACTCCATGTTTCAGTTTTCTAGGACTCTCATGTGAATACCATGAAATGTGTTTGCTTAAACAATGGGAATTTATTAGCTTACAGTTATGAGGCTAAAAGAAAGTCCAAATCAAGGCAGCAACAAGGTGACTCTTTTTCTCCAAAGACCATGGCATTCTGAGGCTGGCTGCTGGCAATCATAGGCTTTTCTGTCACTTGGCAAGGCACGTGGTGGCATCTCCTGGTCTCTACTTTCTCTTCCAGGATTTGTGATGTCCAGCCTCTTGCTTCCTGTGGCTTTCTCTCTATCTCTGTCTGAATTTCATTCCACTTATAAAGGACTCCAGTAATAGGATTAAGACCCATTCTGATTGAGGTGGGTCATACCTTAACTGAAATAGCCTCAAAAGTTCCTGCTTACAATGGGTTGACACCCACAGGAATGAATTAAACTTAAGAACATGTTTTTCAGGTGTACATACAGCTTCAAGACACCACACTCCTCATTCCCCCCTGACTTTACCCTTGGCAATCTGTACTCTAATTTCTGTCTCTATGAGCTTGCCTTCTCTCTGATATTTTTTTTGTAGTTACCATGAGTTTAAATTTAACATCCTAAATTTATAGCAATACTGTTTACTTTCGTACCAACTTAAATTCAATATACAAACTATGTTCACAATATATACAAACTATGTTCTTTTACCCCTCCATCCCTCCACCTTTATGAGGTTCTTGTCACAAATTATATATTTATGCATCATAAGCCCCAAACCATTGATTTATCATTACTATTTATGCATTTGTGTTTTAGATCCTGAAGGAAGTGAAAAGTGGAGTTAGAAAACAAAAATACAATAGTTCTGGTGTTTATATTTACCCATGTTGTCATCTTTACTGGAAGTCTTTATTTCTTCATACAGCTTTGATCTATTGGCTATTGTTCTTTCCTTTCAACAGACAGAACTCTGTTTACCATCTCTTATAGGGCCAGCCAAGTAGTGACAAATTCCTTCAGCTTTTGTTTATTTGGGAATGTCTTAATCTTTCCCTCATTTTTGAAAGACAATTTTGCCGCATATAGATTTCTTAGGTGGCAATATTTTGCTTTGAGCACTTTAAATATGTCATCCTATTGCCTTTTTGCCTCCACAGATTCTGATGAGAAATCAGTACTTAATCTTATTGAGATTCTCTTGTATGTGACATGTTAGTTCTCTTTTGTGGCTCTCAGAATTCTCTCTTTATCTTTGGCATTCAACAGTTTGATTTTAATATACTGTGGGTTTGGTCTATTTGGGCTCATCCTGCTTGTAGTTCATTGAGTTCTTAGATGTGTCTGTTCATGTTTTTGTTGTTGTTAAATTTGGAAAGTTTTCATCCACTATTTCTTTGAATATTTTCTCTGCCCCTTTCTTTCCCTCTTCTCTTTCTGGAATTTCCACAAGGTATGTATTGGTATGCTTGATAGTGTTTCACAGATTCCTTGGGCTCTATTCACTTTTCTTCATTCTTTCTTCTTTCTGCTCTTCAGACTGAATGGTTTCAATTGTTTCATCTTCAAGTTCACTGAAACTTTCTTCTTCCAGGTCCACTCTACTGTTGAACCCCTCTAGGGAATTTTTTATTTCTATTACTGATGGTCTTTAGCTCTGTTTGGTTACTTTTCATAATTTACATAATTTCCATTGTCCATTTCCTTGAGCTTTTTGAGCATAGGGCCATTTTCTTAAATCTTTTTCTGGTGTGGCCCAGGTATGGTCTTCCTCATTAATGGTTTCTGATGCTTTAATCTTTCCTATGGCCTGGGCCATCACTTTCTGTTTCTTTGAATGTTTTGTAATCTTTTATTGAAACCTGGGCATCTAGAACTTTTAATGTGTTATAACTTGAATTTAGACTCTGAGGCAACTGTTCCTTAAGCTTATATCCAGCTAGTATTGTGACAGAGCTTTCTTTGAATGGCAGGAAGAGGAAGAGGAAGGGGAAAAGAAAACACCTTTCCAAGTCTTTGCAGATTGACCTGTGGAAGTGCTCTCGTCCAGGGCTTATCCAAACAATGAGTTCATTGAACAGTTCCAGGCCAAAGTTTAAGGCCCTCTTGTTCAGGGCAGGGCAATAACTGATGTTTAAATCTAATTTTATTTTTACTAGTTTTAGGTTTTCCCCAAAATTTTTCTAAAGGAATCATTTGCTTACTGAATTGCCAAGAGAGAAATATGCAATGGAGAAGTAGTTCTTAATTGCCTTAGCAATTTCTTATTTATGTTTAGTGTGTGTCCACATGCTGCATTATTTAACCTTTTCAAAGCATTCTTTTTCTTTTAGAAAATTATTTATTGAATCCTTAATCCTTAGGAATGATCCCTTCATTATGTTATATGTCTCATATAACATAATGTCCCACTAAGACCTAGCTCAGAACCTTGATCCAGTGAGTGTTCAGTAAATACACAGAGGTAAACACATAATAAATCAATCAGTTATTGCCATCATCTCAACTACCTGAGTGAAAGAATCAGACTGTGTGGACTTTCCTATCAGTGGTATATTTTGCCACTTGTGCTTTCTGACCTTCAGCCCATCTCATTAGCCATATAGAAGTGGGTTTTTTGACAAGGATGACAGGGATAGCTTGAGCTTTCTGGGCAATCAAAACAGTTGAGACATGTCTTGCATTACTGTGTACCTAAAGCACATACCCAACACCTACTCTTCAGTTCATTGGACTCACCCAGGACAACTAACAAGGAGGTGAGCATGGAACCATCACACCAAGGAACCAAGGTGAAGATGGACAACCACCACACAAAGGAACTGAGACAGTCTACAGCTGCAAGCAAGAGAGTCCCACTGGCAAGGCACCAAACTCCAGAGCTATCTGCCATAACCGTAGGACATTTGGATGAGGCCTATAGATTTGCTAACAGATTTTTATCAATATTAATTTTCTGTTTTTTTTTCACTGTGCTATGGTTATGGAAGACAACATTTCAGAAATCTATGGAAGGGTTTATGGGAATTCTTTATATGATTTTTTGCAGCTTTCTGTAAGTCTAAAATTATTTTGAAATATTTTTTAACCTTATGTAGAAATAAAAACAACTTGTGCTCTTCATAATCTTAATGTTATACAGGAAAGCAAGTTGAAGATCTGTTAACAAAGAGGATTTAGGCTGTGAATGATTAGAGAAGTTTCCCCAATCTCAATTGCTCCCTGAACAGTGAGGAAAACCCCATAAATCTCCAGTTGTAGAGCAAGTTTCAACCTTTGGGTCGGAAATTGATTTCAACTTTTACCCAGATGGAGTAAAGTGCAAGAAGACACTCTAAGGTTAGAAGGAATCAGTGGTTGACACCTAACTGACCTCTTAACTACATTTCTCTCAACTCCTTGTCAGAAGATATTGCTTGTTGGGAGGTTTTATGGGCAAAAGAATACTTGCCTGACTCATAATAAATATTCTCTATTATTATTATTTGTTCCAATTGTTACTATTATTGTGTTTGATTTTGTTTCATGAATTCCCGATTTAGCCAGCTGGTGTGTTTATAAGGCAGACGTTGTGGTTGGTCTGGATCTCAGTTTCTGCCCTTCTGAAATTTTATGACCAGTAATAGAAAAGAAGAGATGTGAGCAGAAGTCAAGTGTACTTCAAAATTGGGCCACAGGGATAGTTGGGGAATACTGATGAAATCTCTAGAAACATATCCCACCCCCACAACCTATCCTTACAGTCCTAGCAGCCCCTTCTTAGACATGTCACACCTTCTTCCATTCTAGTCCCACTAATTTGAGAGTTTCTTTGGTACAAAAAGCATCCTGCCATTATGGCCTAGGGAAGAGGCTTTGGTAGAGAAAAGCAGAGGTAACCTTTCATCCTGGGAGTAGGCGTTTGTGTTTGGAGGGAGAACTGGCTGGCTGACTGCACTGTGGCCTGTTTGACCTGATGATGCCACAGCCAGCCATGGAAACAGTCAGGGAAACCAAGCAGTTGTAACCTCTGCTGTGTAAGACTAGAAAGGATCTCCAGGTTTTGCAAGAGGATATTACCATGTGTTTCACAATAATTTCCTTAGTCCCAGCCTACAACTGATATTGGAAGAAGCTGGGACCACAGACCCTTATGAGGAAGAGGGAAGCTGAACCCTTGCAGACATCAGCAGCCATCTTGCTCCAAGACATGGCAACAGACTTTGGTGAGGGAAGTAACTTACGCTTTATGGCCTGGTAGTTGTAAGCTTCTACCCCAAATAAATACCCTTTGTAACCATCCCCCAACCAAAGAAAAAAATCAGTGGAAGGGGAGCAGATGTGGCTCAAGCAGTTGAGCACCCGCCTCCCACATGGGAGGTCCTGGGTTCGGTTCCCAGTGTCTTCTGAAAGAGCAAAAACAAACAAGCAAAACAGACAAGAAAACTAACTTAGGGAAGTTGATGTGGCTTAGTGGTTGAGTGCTGGCTTCCCAAATATGAGATCCTGGGTTCAATCCCCAGCCCTGGTACCTCAAAAAAAAGAAAAAAATCAATGTAGGGATTGATAATTTTGTTAGGTATGATAATGGCAATATGGCTAGGTAAAAAAATATGAATATTTTTAGAGATGTATATTGACATCTGTAAGGGTGAAAGGATATATTTGCTTTACAATACTCCAGCAACAATAGCAACCCAAAATGTAGGTGAAGGAATTGGGCAAAATCTTGAATGATTGTTGAGTCTGGATGATGCATACATGGTGGTTCATTATTCTAGTGGCTCTACTTTTGTGTATATTCATGAAAGCTATTATTTTCAAAATAAAAAGTGAAAAGAACATAAAAAATAAAATAACGATTCTTGTTATGAAGATAGGTAGAGAAGGCAAAAGTATCACACCCTAGAAGTGGTATACAGAATGATTAAGATAGTAGGGAGACCAGTTTAGAAAACATTATAATTTTTTCTAAATGAGGGAGAAAGAACTCTGAACTAGGATTAGTTATCAATAGGAATGGAGAAATATTGGGATAGACATGTCCTTTCCCATTTCTTCATGATTCTATTTACAGGGACTTCATCTAAGTTTACACTCTTACTTCTCTCTCATCCCAAACTCATTCACCAGCCTTGAAATGACTGGTGAGGTTGGGAGGAGGAAATGAGGATGTGTAGCTCAGCCCCACATTCTCCTTATTTCCTTTTTCTGCCATGCAGTGGGGAGGGATTGTGGTGATCAAGCTTGGCCTTTGGGTGAGTGAATTTAATTCTGTGGAGAAAAGTGTTAGCATGCTCATTTGGCCATGGATTTAATCCACACTTTCAAACTCAACTCTACCAGTAATAAACCTATTACCTTGTGTATCAGTCAGAGTCCTATAGAGAAACAGAATCAATAAGAGATATCCCTTTCATTCTCTAATTAATTTATATATATAATTTATTTTGAGGAATTGTCTCACGTGATATTGTGGGCCCGGCAAGTCTGACATCTGTAGGGCATGCCAGCAGTCTGGAACTCAGCAGGAGTTGAAGGTCCAATCTTGAGGAAGGATTTCGTCTTGTCTTGGAAACAATTTTTGCTCTTAATGCCTTTAATTGAATGGATCAGGTTCACCCACATAATTTAGGTAATCTTATTTAAAGTCAACTGATTGTAGATGTTAATAACATCTATAAAATACCTTCACAGCAACATCTGGACTACTGTTTAATCAAACAACTGGGCACCACAACTGAGCCAGTTTGACACATAAAATTAACCATCCCACTTTGGTTACCATGTGTGTCTCTCTTGTGTCTTATTTCTTAATTTGTTCCAAACTCAGGAGAAGAAAGTGTGGAACAGAAGGAACAGAGGATATAAAAAGAGAGTCATAAAATTTTAGAATGGAAGAAACCACAGAAATCATGCAGGTCAACACCTTCAATTTATAAGAAAATGAAGAGTTCTAGAAAGTTTGACATACCTATTGTCACAGTTGCAATTGAGTTAAGTGTTGAATACTAGTTCAGAGACCTTTCTTTACCCTGCTTGTGGATTAGATGGTGTTGGAAAAATAACAAAGCTATAAACAGAAATAGGAATCCAGCAGCATAGACAGTAGAAATGTAGGCCCAGGACTATAGATTCATCATGAGAATTTTTTTCTGTGTAAGTTTTTATGGTTTTTTTTTTTTTTTTTTGGTAAGAAAATCTAATTCATTTATGCTTTCCTCCTTTAGTGACATATATCAGAAGTCCTGTCCTTCCTCCACATGACATGAACATGTACCTAGAAAGTACAAGTCAATACAGCAAATATAAGCAAATTATGGTTTTATTTTTCACAATGAAAATTTTAATCCATTTTGAAATTTCATATGTGGTATAAGGGAGGTGTTTATTCCTGTCAATATATACTCATCCTTTTCTCGTGACTTAAAATGCCAACTGTATCATACATCACCTCTTACATATGCCTAGGTCTATTTCAGAACTTTCCTTTCTGTCTATGAATCTGTATTGGCTGTACCTTTGCCAGCCGTTGTAGGTAGTATTGGATGGCATTATGGATGTCTTGGGAAAAAGTTGGGCATTGGGCTCAAGTTTACTTGGGTTTGAATCCAGCCTATATCATATGTAGTTTTTTTGTCCGTAAGTAAGTGAATTAACTTCTCTGAGCCTTAGTTTACTCATTTGAAGAGTGATTATAATTGTCCCTAACTGAAAGAATTGCTCTAAGGATCAGAGGAAATACACATAAAGCACTTACAGCTCTTTGATACAGAGCAGATCCTCAAAAAGGAGAGCTACCATCACCACTGGCTTCTGCATGAGAATGGAAACACAAGAGATCTGTGAGGGACAGAACGGAGTAGAAACCCAAGGACAGGGCTTTGAAGGACACATATTTAGAAGGGTAGAAGGAGGAAGAGGAACCTCTAAAGAAAATAGAAGAATGGTAGGAAAAAGAAAAGGGACAGACTGAAGGAGAGAAAAGGAATTAGTCAACAGTATCAAATGTTTTACATCCAGTCCAAAAAGATGAGTGCTAAAAAGAGGCTACTGGTTAGAATGTTATTTTTTACTTCCTTTAAGTTGACAATTTTAGGGGTATGTCTGGGCAGAAGCCAGAATATACATGAGGAAGGATATCCCACTGGTTAGCCCCATTTGCTTTTTCTTATTGAACTGCTTCTTTTGACTGACTCTATGTGATGTTTTAATCTACCTGCTGTGACTGCTGTGAAAAGCCAATGTCAATTCAGTGTCAAGTGTCAAGGTCAGTTCAATGCCAGCAGTCATTGTCAATTTGAAGGTCTACCTGCCTTGTTTAACTGGAGCAGCTTGGTATCCTTTAGTCTGAATAAACTGCTTTATACATATATATTGAAGTCAATATAATTGCAAATATAATGATATAATTTTTTCTATAAAAACTGATTAAAAGTATTTAAAATATGTTAATATCACTGATATACCTCAACCACTTCTTACAGGGCTATATTTCCCACCACTCAATCACTTTTGCCAGAATGAATTTCTTTGTTTTCTTATCCCCACTGAGCCCTTTGTTTATCACTCTACAGAAAGAGACTTTCTCTTGAACAATTCTACCAGCCAGCCTTCTAAAGGTGTGCTGACGCTAACTCTCATCAGTGCATGTGCTATTATATTTTACCTGTGAGTTAACTGCACTCATGGAAGAAACAAGGTTGGAACATCCTCTACCATGGCTGGGAGTTTCCTTTATGGAATGAGACTTTAGACAAAGATAAAAATCTATAGAGATGTTGTATAGTATGGGCCACATTCTTCAAGATTGTCACTGGGATCATATGTAAGAGAATTTTTCCATGACAAAGAGACTTATTTATTAAAGTGAAAAGGATCCAATATCTTTAAGTTCCCTTTGCCTTTGGATTCTAGCATATTTAAAGCATTTTTTTTCTAACTAGAGGATACAAAGCGACTCTGGCTAAACAAAGCAGGGAAACCCAGAGACCCTTTTGACCAGGCTCTTGCATGTTGCCAGACTTTGCAGAGCTTAGTTTGAGAACCACCATACTAGATAATGTGTCTTTCCTGCTCTAATATTTTGTTATTCTTCTTAAACAAAAGAAGCCCTTTCTCTGAGTTTATTAAAGCTTGAGTGAATTGTAAAGATGGTAAATAAGTCAATGGGTTGGGATTATGTGGAACCTTATTACATCTGACTCAGGCCATCATTGCCTCCTAACAGGATCACTGCCAAAACTCATATCCTGACTCAATAAAACAAAGCCCAGACTCTTGAGTATGACACTCACAGCCCTGGTAACCTGCAACTAAGGATCATCTCAACTTTATTTCCTGTTACTGCTCATCATGTGCCCTTTGCCCCATTTCAAAGGAAACTTACTACATAGTGCTCTGCCTTTGCTAACAGGCCATTGTTTTCCTATTTGGGGAATGCTGTCTCCCTACATTCAAGGCCCTGCTCCAATGCCATTCTCTACCTATTGCCCTCCCTGATTCTCTTGGCCAGAAGAAATCTCCAATATTTAATTCTCAAGTTTTATACAATGGTCACTTAGTGAATCTGTTAAAAATGCAATGCAAAATTTCAGGCCCCTTCTAGGAGATACTGTTTCAGTAAGTCTAGTGTCTCAGACTCTAGCCAATAATAATGCAGTAGCCAGGGACCACACGGTGAGAAATACTGCCATACTCATTAAGCATGTTATTTCTTTCTACTTTGTAATACTCGCTCCATGGGCTTCAGTATAGTCTCTGGAATGGCTTGTTGTTTTAGTTGGCTAAGGGCTGCAAAGGCAATATACCAGAAAATGGGTTGGCTTTAACAATGGGGATTTATTAACGTAAAAGCTTACAGTTTTGGGGCTTCGGAAAATGTACAGGTCAAAGCATCAGGCGAAGCTCTCTCCCCAAAGACACTGCTGCCAGTGATCCTGCACTCCTGTCACACGGCAGGATTCAATGGTGGCATCTGCCGATCTCTGTTTCTCTTCCAGGCTCCATTGCTTTCAGCTATTGGCTGCTCCTTCTCTGGCTTCCTCTCTCCCATATTCTATTGATTTCAGCTTGTTGCTCTTGTGACTTTCTCTCTGAGCTTCTGTGAGTTCCTCTATGAGCCCCTGGGTCTTTTCTCTCTGTCTCTCCAAATTCATCTGGTTTATAAAGGACCCCAGTAAGAGGATCAAGATTCACCTTGGGTCATCAAAATAATCTCTTCAAAGACTCTTAACTGAAGTAATATAATCAAAGTGTCCCACCTGCAATGGGTTCACACCCACAGTAATGGATTCATTTAAGAAGATAATTTTCTGGGATCCACAAAAACCTCAAACTACCACACTTGTCTATATTTATCCTAACTTACACATGTTACCAATGCATTGATCTTCCTGTGCCCCAAGCTCTTTAAAATTGGAAAGGAATTTTCTGTAAGTTGGAGACCAACACCCAAGAAGGGAGAAGGGGACTATCTGTCTCCCTATCCTCCATCCCTGGTCTCAAGGCAGGACCCTATCAAGGTGCTGGAAGGCTTCTCCCTCAGGTTACATGTTGGTGACCATGCTGAAGCCACACAGATTGGTCAGGGCATTATCTGAACAAGAAGGAAGAACCAGTCATGGTGCCAGTGGAATGGTAGATGGTCTTGAAATTGGGTGAGCCTGTCCAGAAGCCATTCTGCCACATGATTCTTTTTCTGAGATTAGGGCATTTGACTGTATGGTCTGTGTCTTGTTTATTAGTCTCTACATGGTATTCAATAAGTATTTCTTGAATGAAAGACAGAATAAAATGAATGCTACTTTGATCTCAGCAACCAAGTACATGGGTACTCTGACCAATTCCAAGATGTGTTTGGAGAATCACTTTGATTAAATGATTTATCCCCATACGTGCTGTATTCTCTCATTTATAAATGGAAAGTTGTGATGCTTGCTTACTATATACTTTATTTTAAGCCACAAAATATTTTAATAAACATTTTGCATTGTTGATAAGCTTTCACTTTAAAGTTCTTTAGGGTTATGCCTGTTAAATTCAAAATTGTACATCCACATCCAAGCTTAAAAAGCGTAATAAATTTGGAAATTGCTTCTTATATTTTTTTGAAAAAGAGTTACTTTAGTTATTTTCTTACTTACACTTCTTTAGAGGAATTAAGGACCATGACAGACTATATAACTTAATTTTTAAAAGACATTTCTGTTAAGCCTTGGTTTGAATCCCGTTTTTGCCACTGAAGTCTGTAGATTCCAGTAATTTTTTTCAATCTGTTTATGCTTCAATTTTCTCATCTATAAACTGGAGTTACTACTTACTTCCTAGGAAGGGTGAGGATAAACTAAAGTAATGTATATAAAGTATGGTGCTTAGCCTCTTTTTATTTGACAGAGGTAAAGACAGATGCACTGAAATACTGAAATGGAATTGTTATTGGAGGTTAACTGATAAGACTGTGAAATTTGTACATTGATTTAGGAAATTTAAATATCAACCTTTCATGAACTTCTGTAGTATGTAAATCATTGTACAATTGTATTCTGAAGAGCATTACAGAGCAATAATAATTTTTATTATCTCATGCCACCTGGTGTCTTGACCAAGTCACTACAACCCATAATTGAGAACTGTTAATAATAAAAATAATCAGAGCTAGTATTTATTAGACATTTTCTCTGGGCTAGGTGCTGTATTAAATCTTTTGCATGTGTTCATTCATTCATTCTTTTAACAAATACTTACTGAGTAACTGCTGTGTACCAGTAACTGTTTCATGGATTATGTGATTTTATCCTCATGACACCCTCATAGGCAAATTTTGTCATTGCTCCCATGAGACTCAGAGATTAAATGATACACCCCAGGTCACACAGCCAGAGCTGGGAGAACTGAGATTTAAACCAGTTACTTCTCTCACTGCCCTCTATAGTATGTAACAGTTAATTGACCCTAATTTATTTATGTAGCCATTTTCATGATGCTTTCAATATAACAACTTTATCAATAATCTTTTAGTAAATTTGCCTTTTTTTTGGTTTAACTGAATTTTTTTGGTAATTCCATTTTAATACCTTAATTAGCTCTTCAGCCATACCTCCTTGTAAGATTTTTTTTTTAGTGGTTGCTCTAGGAACATTCTTAACATATCATGTCTACTTAGAGTTAGTATCATACCAGTTCATTCAAACTGTAAGAAGCTTGAACAGTATAATGGCATTTGCACCCTCATCCTTTGTACTATTCTTGCCACATTATTTTACATCTAAATACATCATAAAGCCTACAATATGATATTATATTTTTTATTTCAGTCATTTGTCTTTTGATGGAATTAAGAAATGGAAGAAGATAGCTTTTATATTTACCCACCTGTTTACCATGTTTGATTGTCTTCATTCCATCTATCTAATATAATTTCTCTTCTGTAAGTCTGTCGGCAAACATTCTTTCAGTTTTCGTTTATCTAAAAATTGTCTTTTTTCTCTTCACTTTTGTTAGGTACTTTTATTGGGTATAGAATGTTGGGTTTCTTTAGGCACATTAGAGATATTCCATTTACTGGCCTCCATTGTTTCTATGAGAAGGTCTTTTCCTCAAAACGAATCATTGCATTTTATCAGCGAGGATTCTGTTTGTTGCTTTATTTATTTATTTATTTATTTTATTTTTTTACCAGGAGGTCCCGGGGATCAGGGATCGAACCCAGGTCCCTCCATATGGGAGACAGACACCCAACCGTTTGAGCCACATCCGTCCCCCATGTTGCTTTATTTTTAGCCTTTATTTCCTTACAGCCAAAAAATATTTGCACATCATGGTTGCTCATTATCCTCTGCCTTTATTTACTAGAAGACCTGCAATTATAGTCTATCTCTCAATTCTCTTTTAGCTGTTTTCCCTCCTTGAAATCATAGTTCTAAACTGATTTCAGGAAATCTGCCGGCCCCAGCCAACACATACATTCCTATTGCTTCAACTTGGAGATTGCTGCATTTTCCCCTGAGGGAATGCCACTCTGGAAACCTTCCTTAGCCAGCTGTCTGTGAGACCCAGCAGTCCCAGGTTTCCTCCTTCTATGTTTCCTGAACTCCTGCTTGATTGTAACTACTTTGGCAGCCCCACATTATATGTTGTACTTCCCGAAACGTGGCATATGCTTTTGTTTCTCATTCTCCTTGTTGCTGTGGGGTCGTTTCTGAGAGGTGATGAGGGAGCTCTCATCTTTACAGGGGCCACAGCAGTTTGCCTCGGGTTTTTTATTTAAAAAATAAAAACAAAAAACATTGCAAACATGGAAAGAATTCCTTATCAAATGTTGACTTTCAAATGTGAGAGCTAAGTTAAATATTCAATATTTACTACGATTTTTTGTTGTTGTTGCTGCTTCTCAAATCATCTCGTAGTTGGACGGAGCTGTTCCACTAGTAAATTCCTCAGGAAAGGCTCATGGGCACAACTTTCTCTGAGTTCTTGCATGTTCAAAATTTGTTCTATAGACTTGAAACTTGAAAACTAGCTTGGCTGGATTTAAAATCCTTGGCTCACACTTTCATTTCTTGAGTATATTGTAGTTGTTGATGTTCTGTTTGCGTTGAATGCTTGTTGTGCAGAAGTATGCTACCTATCTGATTTTCTTTCTTTGCTAAGTGATTTGGTATTCCTTGGTAAGTGATTTGCCTGGTGGCTAAAAGACCATTTCTTTATCTTTAAAATCTAATGAATTTATCAAGATGTAAATTGAAGTTGACTGTTTTGAGTCATGTTCTTAGATATATGATAGCCCCTTTCAACATGTAGGTTCAGGATTTTATTTTATTTGGGAAAGTTTTCCTGAATCCTAGTTTTAAGTATCAGCTTTCTTCCATTGTTTTGCTTTTCTTTTTTAAAGATTCTAATTTTACAAATGCCAGATCTTCTTTTCCTGTCTTCTATAGCTGTCATTTTCTACCAGATCCTTTTTATAATTTAATTCAGTTTACTTTTTCTTGGCTTCTCTATTTCTATCTTCTGTGTTCTTTGCTTGGTCATATCAATACTCCCTTGTGTAGTTTTAATTGCATCTTTATTTATGAAATTATTTTGTATTTTTCTAATCTTTCCTGCATTCTATTCATTCCCCTTCATATCTCTCCTTTATTTGTCCATTTCTTTTCAAGCTTTTGTATTTGTTTTATTGCATTCTTTTGTGTCTGCACTTACATGGTTGTTATTTTCAATTCATGTCTGAATGCTGAGTTGCAGTTGTTCTTGGCTTCATGATGGGACATTTTCTGGCATGTTGAAAATGTTGTTTCTCATTTTCTAATTTTGCTTATAGATATATTTATGGATGTCACAATTTAATTTTTATGGTGTATATTTGTATGAGTTTTATTCTTCATGGAGTACCTATTAATAATACAAGTGTCCTAGGAGGGCACCGTGGTTTGGGTGTCTTCCCCAATTTCTTATCTCAACAGCTTCTTATTTTGTTGCTATAGTGAAAAGCAGTTTCTTTTACATATAGTGTCTTTTTGTTATTAGAATTTCTATGAAACTTTGATCCTACTCTATTTCAGAAAGTTCTTTGTTATCGTCCACTTGCTTACTTCATTCACCGTGAGCCACTGCCTTAAGGGGACACTTTCCCCCCTCAAAAATGGCTCCTTCTCTCCTCCCCAGAAGTGGTGACTTTTCAACAGTGTCAAATTTATACTTATGCTCTTTTCAAATCCTTTCTTTTATCTCCAAATTGCTAGTCTCTGGTCCATCAGCTCTCAGACATGTTTTAGATTTTCACACTAAGAATATGTAATTAATGTATATGTATAGAATAATGTATGTGTAAATAATAATGTAATTAAGGTTAAGGAGATTATCCTTGATTATCTGGGTGGACCTAATCTAATCATAAGAATCCTTAAAAGTGGTAGAGGGAGACAGAATGGTGGATCAGAGAGATGCAATAGGAGAAGTCAATCTACCATTGCTGGTTTTGAAGATAGAGGAAGAGGGCCAGGAGCCCAGGAACGCTGCAGACTCTAGAAGCTGTTTATGGCCTTTCGCTTCCAGCCAGCAAGAAAATGGGCATCTCGAACCTACAACTGCAAGGAATTAAATTCTGCCAGCAATCTGCATAAGGAGGAAAAAGATTCTCCTTTGGAGCTGGCAGAAAGGAACACAGCCTGATAACACCTTGATTTTAGTCCAGTGAGACCTGTAATGGACTTCCTTATTATTATTTTTAAAAATAATTTCAAACTTACAGGACAGTTGCAAAAATAATACAAAATCCATACAGAAAACTCCAACATACTTACTCCCCCCAACTCCCAGATACCCAGATCCACCAGTTTAGACATTTTGCCATATTTGCTGTATCATTCTATCTACCTACTTATCTAGATAGCTATTTATCTATATCTATATCTATCCATCTATTTTCTGAACAGTTGAGAGTAGGTTGGATACATCATGCTCCTTGTATACATAATATATATACATTTCCTAAGAACAAGGATATTCACTTATGTAACTACTATAAGTACAGTTATCAAGTTCAAGAAATATATGTAATGGACTTCTGACCTACTGACCTGTAAGATAATATTTGTGTAGTTTTAAGCCAGTAAGTTTGTGGTCGTCTGTTATGGCAACAATGAAAACTAATGCAGTCTTCATTACTCCTTTAATTAGTGTTTTTTACTTTTCAGTTTACAGATCTTGCATGTATTTTGTTAGATTTATACATAAGTATTTCATGTTTTTGTTGCTGTTGTAAATGTTACTTGTTTCAAACTTCAATTTCTAATTGTTCATTACTAAGATATAGAAATTAATTTGATTTTTGTTTATTGAACTTCTATCCCACATCCTTGCTTATTGTAGCTTTTTAATAGATTCTTTGGGGTTTTCTACATAGGCAATCATGTCATCTGACAATAGTGTCAGTTTTATTTATTTATTTCAAGTAGGTATGTGTGGCAGTTTGATATTATTTATGAATCCCAAAAAAGAGAAGGATTATGTTTGTAAACTGGTCTGTTCCTCTGGGTGTGATCCCCTTTGATTGTATTAAATTCACCTGAAATGTGAATTTAAATTTCCTGTTAAGATTAGGGATTTGCTTAGACAACATCAGTAGGGCGTGACTCAGGGTTGAGTCCCTCCACCCCCACCCCTTGTTAGGCTGATATAAATGGACACTCACTCAAGAAGACACACAGAAGAGGAGAGAACTTGGTCATTTCAGTCCTGCCATTGACAGAAAGGAGAAGGCGCAAACGGCTAAAGCCCTGGGAAGAGAGATGAGCCATTTGCCTGGTAGTTTGCAGCCAAAGAGAAGAGAACAGCTGAGCAGCTAAGAAGGCTCAAGAGAACAGGCAGATATCACCTGCCATCTTGCTTCAACACATGGCAACTGACTTTGGTGACAAAGCAGCCTTGAGTTGTACTCTTTAGGGCCTTGTAAAACTGTAAGCTTTTACCCCAGATAAATACTCTTTATAAAAGCCAACAGAGTTTTGGTACTTTGCATCAGCACCCCTTTGGCTGACTAGTATGCCTTTTAATTCTTTTTCTTGACTTGTTACACTGGCTAAAACCTTAAGTATAATCTTGAATCAAATTGGTGAGACTAGACATCCTT
>JAQZBX010042296.1:0-22060 GCA_029593785.1 Cabassous unicinctus | reverse complement strand
CATTTACAATAGTAACTAAAAGAATCAAATACCTAGGAATAAATTTAACTAAAGATGTAAAGGACTTATATACAGGAAACTATACAACACTGTTAAAGGAAATCAAAGAAGACTTAAATCAATGGAAGAATATTCCCTATTCATGGATAGGAAGACTAAACATCATCAAGATATCTATCCTACCCAAACTAATCTACACATTTAATGCAATCCCAACAAAAATCAACACTGTATTTTTTAAGGAACTGGAAATACTAACTACAAAATATATTTGGAAAGGCAAAAGGCCCCAAATTGCCAAAGACATATTGAAAAAGAAAAATGAAGTTGGAGGTATCACATTACCTGACTTTAAAACATACTACAAAGCTGCAGTGATCAAAACTGCATTGTATTGGCACAAGGCTAGACCTACTGACCAATGGAACCAAATTGAGAGTTCTGATGTAGATCCTCACATATACAGTCGTCTGATGTTTGACCAGGCTACAAAGCCCAGTCAGTTGGGAGAGAAGGGCCTCTTTAACAAGTGGTGCTTGGAGAACTGGATTTCCATATCCAAAAGAATGAGAGAAGAATATCATCTCACACCTTATACAAAAATTAACTCAAGATGGATCAAAGAACTAAATATATGTGCCAAAGCCATAAAGATGTTGGAATATAATGCAGTGAAGCATCTACAGGACCTTGTAAAAGGAAATGGTTTCATGAATTCACACCCAAAGCGCGAGCAGTAAGAGAAAAAATAGACAAACGGGATCTCCTCAAAATTAAAAACTTCTGCACCTCAATGGTCATTATTAAGAAAATAAAAAGGCAGCCTATCCAAAGGGAGAAAATATTTTGCGACCATATATGTGATGGGAGCCTAATCCTGCATATATAAAGAAATCCTAAACCCCCAAAATAAAAAGACAAACAACCCATTTAAAAAATTGGCAAATGACCTGAAAAGACACTTCTCCAAGAAAGAAATACAAATGGCTAAAAAGTCCGTGAAAAAATGCTCGATATCGCTAGCTATTAGGGAAATGCAAATCAAAACTACAATGAGATACAATCTTACACCCAGCAGAATGGCAGCTATTAAAAAAAGAGCAGAATGTAAGTGTTGGAGAGGATGTGGAGGAATAGGAATCCTCTTCCACTGCTGGTGAGATTGTGGAAAGGTCCAGCCACTATGGAGGACAGTTTGGCAGTTCCTCAGGAAACTAACAATAGATCTTCCATATGATCCCGCAATTCCACTGCTGGGTATATACCCAGAAGAATTAAAAGCAAAGACACAAACAGATATATGCACACCAATGTTCATAGCGGCATTGTTCACAATTGCCAAAAGTTGGAATCAGCCCCGGTGCCCATCAACAGATGAATGGATAAACAAAATGTGGTACATACATACAATGGAATATTACTCAGCTGTAAGAAGAAATAAAGTGCTAACACAGGGATAACATGGATGAACCTTGAAGACCTTATGTTGAGTGAAGCAAGCCAAGCATTGAAGGATGAACAGTACATGACCTCACTGATTTGAATTGAGGAAATTGAGCCGTCTCTGAGAACCATTGTCTGAAAGATAGCTTTACAAGGGAGAAAAAGAGAAGAGTAGGTTGTGATCCATCATCCACATGGACATAATCTATGGTAAAGTGATAGAGTATAGATGCATATTGAAGGATAGGACAGATGGGTAGTGATAATACTGGGTTTGGTGGTGCAGGGTTGACAGGTGGGGTGATTAGGAAGGGCAGGTTAGAATACCCAGGGCATGTAACTATGAATCTTGTCATCCAATGAGTCAAGACAAGGGAATGTCATGTGCCCCAAGGGCATGGGGAGGAAGGAACAGAAAAGTTGAAACAGGGGTTATTTAGTGGTCATGGGAAATGTTTTTCATTACCTTACAATAATAGACACAGGACATGGTAAATATCATCAAAAATTATTAAACTGTACCATCTAAATTGTAAACTATACTGTAAACCATTGACAATGTTTAGTAGCTATGTTTTCCTATCTGTATAACAGTTATAACAATGCTATCATCCACAAAAAAAAAAAAAAAAGTTTTTACTATGGGGTGAAGAAAGGGGAAGGAGGTTGTGTATATGAGAGTCTCTAGTATTCTGTGTGTGATTTTGCTGTGACCTAAAACTTCTTTGAAAATCAATTGAAAATTTGGGAGACATTGGGGAGTTAGAGGGGGAAGGTGCCACAGTGCAGAGTGGACACCCAATAATGCAGTGATAAAAGGGAAAAAAAATAATTAAAATTTTTTTTGTTGTCTTTTCCCCATTTTTTGAATGTCCCAAAGCATTCATTATATTTTATTTTTAGTTTTTATTTTCTGACTTTCCATATATTTTAACTCTTACATTTAAGCTTATCATTATTATTTTATTTTCCTATTAATTGTATTTGGTTATTATATGGGCTTCATCTTCAAGGAAGATTTAGATCACAGAAGGGTTACAATGGAGGCTGCAAAGGATCATTGGTGGGGGGTGTCTGGGATGGGGGATTCATGGGAGGATGTTCATCTGAATATACATGAAAGATATATAAAATTGTTCAAATGATCAAGGGGTGGGGCCTGGTCACAGTGGGTAGCTAATCACTCAATAAATGAGGGAATACTGATTTCCCAGCCTGGAGAGCTCTGCCACATTCTCCAAGAGAGCAGCTAAAGTTCCCTGAGTGCAGGGGCAGTGTCTGGCCAATGAGGATGGTTCACTGATGGGTTCTTGTTATTGATGATTAGCCTTATGAGTCCTTGCTCTTGTAATTGAAACTTAGCCTACTGTTATGGGGTGCCTAAGTGTTGCCACCTGAGAGCCTCCTTTTTGCGCAAATGTGGCCTCTCTCTAAGCCAAACTCAGTATATGAATGCATTACCTTCCCCCCAGCAAGGGACGTGACTCCTGGGGATGAGCCTCCCTGTCAATGAGGGATTAATACTAAATGCCAAGTGGCAATATGACTGGAAAAAGACCTTGAATAAAAGGGGGAAATGGTAAAGACAAATGAGTTCATGTGGCTTAGAGATTTCAAAGTGAGTCGGGAGGTCATCCCAGAGGTAATGCTTACACACATCTCAGTAGGATCTCATATATCACCAAAGTGGATATCACCCCACACAAAGGGGCTCCTGAGGACTCTGGAGACACCCAGGTCCTATATAAGGGGGGATAGCTGCAGAGATTGATGCCTTATCAGTGAGCTCTACTTTGGAATCTGTGCTCCTGAGAGTGACAGAGTTGGACTCAAATAAGTCCTCCCTGCACATGGTCCATCAGTCCCTTCTATTCAAACCTATATGTGATGCTGGAGTTTGTAGGTGTACTTCAAGACGCTGGAGCCTCTGGCCTGCCCATGTGCCAGCTGTGCCTGGAAACTTGGTGGAGCTGCAGCTTCTACTCTATAGCTCAATGGACTCACCCAAGTCACCTGGTGAGGAGATGGGACAATGGCCATCCCAGGAAATGGAGAGAGCCTGCAGCTGCAGGCAGGATAATCCCATTCACCGTATCCATGGGATATAAGCCTACTCTCACTTGGAGGTGGAGTGAACATCACCATCCCAGACTCCTCAGGATTGGGGGAAGAGCTATGGACTAGAGTGGACTTAATGGTATTCTATTGTAGACTTATTGTGATTCAAGCAATGCAAGAAATTATAACAGTGTGGTGGAGACAGTGGCCACTAGACGCTTTTGGGAGAGGGAATTGAAAAGTAGTTGTAATACAAGGGCTTTCTCAGGGCTTGGGAATTATCCTGAGTGATATTACAATGACAGATACAGGCCATTTTACATCAGCATATAGCATGCAGAACTGTGTGGGAGAGAGTGTGGTATACAATGTGAACTATGGTCCATGCTTAGTGGCAAAGCCCCAGGATATGTATAGCTATTGCAGTTGATGTGCCACACTAATGAAAGATGTTTATGTGGGATGTTATGGGAGGTGTGCAAGGTGGGGAACATGGGAATCCATGTAATTTTTGTGTAACATTTATATAATCTAAGCATCTTTTAAAAAATATATATATAAATGACTGATTCAAATAATTCATGCTATGCATTTTCCTTCATTGGGCTTTGATGAAAATCAAGCCATCTGGTGTTGAAGCGTCATCATCCTTCTCAGTTACAGTCTCTACAGTCCCAGAAGCAGACACAATAACCATTGTTTTATTTGTTGAGGCTGTCTTTTGTTTCTCAGCAATAGCTGCACAAACATCAACAATCTCATCATTTTCAGTCTTGGTCAAGAATTGACTTTGGTGAGAAATCTGTTACTTCTACTGATGATTTATTCTTTTTAATCCTCTGTGCCACTTTCTGCTGCTCCTGGAATGTTCCTGCCCAAGAAAGGTCTTCTTTCCATATTTCAGGGTGCATTGGTTAGATGTGAAAGCTACTTGAAAACCTCGAATTGCTTCATTCAGTTTGTCCTTCAGCTCTCTGATGTTCTATTGTTCTGTTGTCTATCTTCTTATCTTTTAGTTTACCCTTCCTAATATTAATCATTTCTAAACTCTTCTCCAAATATTTGATGCTTGATTTTCCTTTCATGCTACATCACCTTCTTTAGTATCTCTTGCAAATCTGGTCTTTTGATAACATATTCTATCAGTTTTGTTTAGCTGTGAGGACTTTGAACTCACCCACAATTTTGAAGGACAGCTTTGCCCTATACAGAAATTTTAGCTGACAGTTTTTCTCTGTAAGTACCTTGAATACATCATACCACTTTCTTGTCTCCTCCATGGTTTTTGATGAGAGGTCGGCACTTAAATTTATCAAGTTTCCCTTGTATGTGATGCTTTTCCTTTGCTGCTTTCAGAATCCTCTCTTTATCTCTGATATTTGACATCCTGAATTTTAGATGTCTCGGGGTAGGTCTATTAGGATTTATTATGTTTGTGTGCATTGTCCTTCTTGGACATTGATATTTATGTCCTTCATAATGGTTGGGAAGTTTTGGTTATTATTTCCTCAAATATTCTTTTGGCCATTTTTCCATTCTCTTCTTCTTCTGGGATGCCAATAATGTGAATGTGTGTTTTGCATTGTCATTCAATTCCCTGAGACTGCATTCCATTTTTTCCATTCACTTCTCTTTCTGTCCTTCTGTCTTTTCCAGTTCAGATGGTCTGTTTTTGAAATCTAGTTCTGTCTTCATGTAATTTAAATCTGATCTTATGTGCTGCTATTGCATTTTTAATCCATCCATCTTGTCTTTCAATCCCAAAAGGTCTGTTACTTTTCTTTGCAGGCTGTCAGACTGTTCTTTATGCTCACTCTTCCAGTGTCTTCTTAATATCTTTTATTTCAGACACCCAGCGCATTGAACTGGTTTTCCCCTCCTCTCACCCCAACTGGGCCTATAATGAGGTTAAAGGTAAGGAGGCTTTGAACTGGTATCACCAGACACTGTTAGGGGGCCTCCATGCCACCGCGAGAAAACCAACTAATCTTTCCAAGGTAATGGAAACAGTTCAGGGCCCGAATGAATCCCCATCTGCTTTCTTAGAGAGATAAATTGACGCTTACAAATCTTACAGCCCAATTGAACCCAAAGCTCCTGAGAACTGCCGAGCTATAAACCTTACCTTTGTCTCTCAGTCAGCTCCTGACATCCAAAAACAAATTGCAGAAACTGGAGGGTTTTAAAGGGAAGTTGTTATTGGAACTAATGGAAATGGCACAAAAAGTGTATAATAGTAGAGAAAATGCTGATACACTAAAAACTAAAAAAATAAACTATCGGGTGTCAGCCAAAAAGGCCCAACTATGCTCTCCCTCTGTATCCTACCTGGGTAATGTCCTGGAAAATGGAAAGCATCGACTCTCGAGAGTGAGGGTTGAAACCATCCTCCAAATTCCAGTGCCAACTACCATCTGTCAGGTAAGAGAGTTTCTTGGGGCCGTGGGCTATTGCAAGCTCTGGATACCTGGCCTCACAGAGATAGCTAAGCCCCTATATGAAGCAATGGCAGGAAAAGCCTCCCAGCTAACATGGACAATGGAACTGCAAGAAGCACTTGATAAATTGAAGACTGCACTGGTAAGTGCCCCCGTGCTCGGTCTGCCAGACTTAGAAAAACCCTTCCACCTGTTTGTCATGGAGTCAAAAGGTGTGGCAAATGAAGTACTCACCCAAACAATCAGGCCTTGGCGAAGACCAGTTGCCTATCTCTCAAAAAACTCTTCAAAGCTCACCTATAGACAAAACATTGTGGTCACTGCACCACACTCAGTAGAAACCTTCTTCTAAATCCCCCTGCTGTCACCTTCTGTAAAACTGAAGCCTTAAACCCAGCCACCCTCTTGCCCATACCTGATTCAGAAACCCCATACCCGGCACACAACTGCCTAGACATTGTAGAATCATTAACCGGACTACGGCCTGACCTAACCGACGTGCCCGATCACCAAGGCTGAACACACCCTCTACGTGGATGGCAGCAGTTTTGTGCAGGATGGGATTCAGTATACAGGAGCAGCCATAGTCAAAACCCCAAACATCATCTGGGCCGGGCATTGGGACACGGTACATCAGCCCAGCAGGCAAAGCTGATCACTCTCACACAAGTGCTCTGGTGGGCGGCTGGAAAGACTGCTAACATCTACACTGACAGCAGGTATGCTTTTGCAACTGCACATTTTCATGGGGCTATATATAAAGAACTCAGACTATTAACCTCTGGGGGAAAAGACATTAAAAACACAACCAAAATTCTAGCTCTCCTTGAAGCTATCTGGTTACCTAAGCGAGTGGCAATAATGCATTGCCCAGGACATCAAAGAGGAGACTCACCACAGGCAGTTGGAAATCGGCTAGCCAATGAGACCGCACAAGCCATAGCAACATCAGGAGAGGCTTTAACCCCAAGTCTGCCCTCAGTTGCAGTAAGAACTCCTATAACCCCGCATTACTCTCAGAAAGATTCAGAATGAGGAAAACTCTTGGGAGTGCAGCTCTCAGAAGAAGGCTGGTTGCAGCTCCCGGATGGGCCCCCCTACCTACCCAACCTAAATTCTCAACCTAAATGGATGGGAGAGATTCATCAAATAGGAAAAGCGTGTGTCTTTCCACATGTGTCTGTTACATTTACTTTAGTGGCATTTGACTGGACCACTTTTTGCCCATCTGCTTCTTTTTAAAAATATATATATTTTAATTTTTTTAAAGATACATAAATTACACAAATGTTACACAAAAAATATAGGGATTCCCATACGCCCCACACCCCACACCTCCCACACCCTCCCACATAAACAACATCCTTCATTAGTGTGGCACATTCATTGCAATTGATAAACATATCCTGGGGCATTGCCATTGAGCATGGACCATAGTTCACATTGTAGTTGATACTCTTTCCCACACAATTCTGCAGGCTATGGGAAGATGTATAATGGTATATATCTGTCATTGCAATGCCATTCAGGATGATTCCCAAGTTCCAAAAAAGCCCCCACATTATACCTGTCTTTCCCTCCCTCTGCCCCCCAGAGCATCCAGTGGCCACCATCTCCATATCAATGCTGTAATTTCTTCCATTGCTAAGATCATAATAAATCTATAATAGAATACCAGTAAGTCCACTGTAGTCCACAGTTCATTCCCCAATCCTGAGGACTCTGGGATGGTGATGTCCACTCCACCTCTACTTGAGAGGTGACGTCAATCCCATACAGCCAATGGATGGGACTCCCTTGCTTGCAGTTGTAGGTGCTCTTTTTTCCTTGGTATGGTGGTTGTCAATACTCACCTCCTTGTTAGTTGTCCTGGGTGAGTCCAATGAATTGGAGAGTAGGTGTTGCAACTCTGCTGAGGCTCAAGGCCCAGCTGTCACATGGACAGCCCAAAGATTCAAGTTTCCATCTGCTTTTCTAAAGGCAGAAGCAGAGTAAAATATTTGTGCAAACACTACACAGCATGGTCCAATACTCAGACTGGTTTCATTTCTCTAATTGTACGTGGCTTCAGGAGAAAGTAAAAATGGTATGTATTTTGGTATCAGTTACATGTTAAGAAAAAAATCTAGATGATTTAAATACTAGGGTTTTTGTGCGTGCTTTTCTGTGGAGAGAACCCTGATTTTAGCTTCCTGTGGGTGTAAGAAATAGGGATGTCCTGCTCTTTTAGGTGAAGACAAATGACCATGTACTACAGTACTTGGAAGCAGCTGTTTTCCCATTAGGTGGTTTGGGATTTTGTTCATTTCCATCACAGTTGCACACTTTACATATATTTACATCTTCAAGGATCCAACAATAATGTTGGGCTTCAAAAGGGGCAGGAAGAGTAGTAAGAATCTGTCATTGAACAAAATCCTGTACTTTAGTAGCTTTGCAGGTTCATTTCATATTGCTTTGGGATATGTTTAGCTACAATGCCAAGGACTGCTTCCCTTTTTATTGCTGCTTCTCCATGTTGCTGTCATTCCATTCCTCAGAAGTTCACTTATGCCTCTTGAATATCTGCCTCCATATGACTCTAATCCCTGCTCCAAATCAGATAATGCTTCCTGACTAATCCAGGAGTAACAAGCCAATGTACTGACTGTTATTCTGTGTCCTCCTAGCTTCCCCTGAGGGTCTGCTGAAGGAGAGTCTAAGTACCAGGGCCAGAGAGCATGTGCCATTTTACTCCAAGGTAAGGTCAACTTTCTTCATCTGAGGTAGAACTGATGCATTCTTGGTTTCTTTCTTTCCCCATCTAATTCAGATATGAAAATCTGACCATGTACAGTAGAGGTGGGATGTACAAATATCTGGTGGGTCAGTGTTCAGTGGACATCTATTGGCTAATCATGATGTCAAGGGGACAATCACAAAAGGCAGCATCAGTTTAACTATATGGTAGAAAGATTTCCTTTAGCAAAACTATTTCTACTTGGGTTAAAAAATTTGCACTTTGTAATCAAAATGGACTTGAGAGATGCATCATCCAGTACAAGCTTCTGTGTTTCCCTGAGGTGTCTCCTTTCCTTAACTTGACTATTCTTTCCCATCCTGTATTGTAATATCACCAAAAGGACACAAGCCTCTGGTAGCACTATACAGTGAGTTCTGATCCTTACAGTATTCTCTTCTCTGTAATTGCAGCCAGCCCCAAGAGCAAGCAACAATGGTAGGTATTCTGAAATCACACACTCCCTGAGGAAAAATCTACATATTAAAATACATGAGTCTTCCTTGCTGGTTTAGTCTCAAGAGGTCCCTGATTACAACCTCCTGGTGGGGAAGAGGATTGGGGTGTGGTGAAAGGAATGGAGATTCCAGGTAAGATTAGTCATGTTCCTTAAGAAGTTGTTTTCTGTTAGTTGGAGTGTCTGTGTGCATGGGAATGGTGAGTTTAGATGTGTATGTTTGTGATATGATTCTCAGAAAACCTATGTTTGATTCTCAATGGGCATGTGTGCAAATGTGTGGCCCTTTGTGTGTTTTCCTGGATTTTTTCACCCACAAAACAGCACAATGGCTGGTGTCACCATTCTGTGCAAACAATACCCTCAATATTTCTTCATGGAAATGCATGTATGTCAATATTATCAAATTATGTACTGAATAAGTGTGGTTTACCATATGTCAAGTATACCCCATGAACTCTGGAAAATATCCCATCAACACTGAAGAAAACATTCATGGAGCTCTACAGGATAAAGTTGTGGTACAGGACCCCTCTTACTGGGATGTAATACTATGCCTTGGTTTACTAATAAATCTCACCTGTATGTAAGACATTCTCAATGACCATGATGAAAAAGGAGATGACATATGTGGCCATTCATTAACATATGAGACAGGGAAGACTTGAGAAGGTGTATAAAATATTCAGCACTGCACATCTAGCAAATACTGACCCAGGCACTGGAGATATTATAGGCTTAGATTCCTAAATCATGCACTTTCTTCATGCCTCTTCTGCCTGGCAGTCTCTAAAGTTCTACCATTAATTTGTCAACATTTGTCATTTTAATTCCTGGTACTGAGCACCAAAGGGCAAAGGCATCTGCAGCAGATTGCAGTTTTTGCAATTTTTCAGAAGCCCAGTATCCATTTGTGCTAATAGCTATGGTACAGATGATACAGAGAACCTTTCCATCCTCATAAAATGCTCTCCAGGGCAGCTGTCCAGAGTCTACTACTATATCTGATCTTTGAACTCATCTTAGACAGTGTACATGTCCAAACAGTGACAATTTCAAGGTAAGAGATTGGAGGAGAGTGCTGTAATTTTCCAGATAAATGAGGGAGAAGTTGAGAGTAGATTCCTTCACCTCCTTTTCCACATTTGCAAACTGATTGCAATGTCTTGTTGAAGGCCTTGGACTCCAGAGAGCACAGGGAAGGTCTTAGCACCAGGGTAGGGAGCTGGGTTTTCCTTTGGTAGCCAGCAGGGCCTCAAGTGGAGAAGGGAGGGGTGGAGGCTCCATCTCCAATAGCTTTCTTGTGGCTGTTTCTGTTCCTTAAGATTGGATTGCAGATCAGAGGTATGACTCCACCAGTAGTGAAGATGATGACAATCCATGTAGGTAACAATTCCCAGGGAAGGAAATAATGGAGAGGATTCCAGGATCAGTAGTTATACCTGGTGCCTTGGAGACTATGCAGGAGGGTGCACAATCAGAATGTAAAGGAAACATTTATGAGGATCTGATTTCATCTTCTCATATTTAATGATATAATAGTAAGAGATATTACCATGGGTTTGGTGTGCTCTGTGCTTGAAATAAAATTTCCTTGATTTTCTGTTTAAATTTTGTTTCGCAAAGACTAGTTTTTTCCTGCCTCTTCCACTGCCAGATATCAAACCTTTGGTTTTCTTTTGTTAGCATCCCACAGTTACTTAATACAAGATTGTCATTTGGGTTTTGGTGTTGAACTATGATGCAGTGGGTCTGGTGGGACACAATCTCTTCCAGGCTCTGACCTGGAACCGGGACAAAGTTTTTTTTAGCAAGTGCTGGATGGTGGTTGAGAAGTAGGGCCTCTCCCTTTGCATTTATAGGTCTGGTTGCACTTCTTTCATGTTCTATCCTCACTGTGGACTCCTGCTTTAAAGGGTAACCATAGGTTGGATGACATAAAGAATGTGTTCTCTGGGCTTACTACAAACACACCAGTGTCCTTGAGAGGTGTGGCTTAAGCATATTCTTGAACTCACTTCTATTTTGCACTTCCCACCCAAATCCAAAGTGCTGGATTAGGAATTACACCTAAATTTCATTACATTTGAGAAAAATTTGATTCTAGGTGCCACTTAGGAGCTAACAAAGCCTAGCAGGTTTTTGTAGGACTTGAGTGAATGGGCTGCTGGATTGCTTCACACCCTGGCTCTCTGAGTTCTATTGAGCTGGTGTCCATGTCAGAGCCTCTGGCAGGCTCATGGTTTCCCTACTGCTCTCTGAAACTAGTGCTGTTACCAGTCATCTCTGCTCTGTCCCTCACACAAGATTCATGTCCCTCTCTGTACCATTCTTCAGGCTTGTCAAAGCACCCAAGGTACCCAGTCATATAAAGGCTTGATGAAACCACTTATTTAAGTGGTCACACATCCTGTACAAACCCTACTATCTCACTTTCAGGATAAGGGAATGTGGACAAGTTGCTTGTAATATCATGTTCATCCACCCTAAAGGGCTAGGAAAACTAGAGGGGTGTTGAGAGAAGAAAATGTCTGCCACATACCTAAGGTCATCCTAGGCACTTGACAATCACTTGATTTGTGGGGTTTGTGGTAGCTTTCTTCCACAAGACCTGATTCAACTCCAGGTCTCTGAGAGTTGCTCACTGAGATGGGTGTATTGGTAACTGATCAATCTATTGATTGGAGAGGACAGCATTATATACATGATCATTCCTCCATGTTCTCATATGGAAGAACAACATGAATGGAAACAAGAAGAAAGGAAATAAGTACTAATTATGAGAGAGAGAAGAGAGGCAGGGAGTTTCTGAGCCAAGGAAGATGGGAAGGAAACCAATATCATGCTTAGAAAGACAAGGAGACAGTGTCTGTTTTCTTAGAGGTAAGGAAGATATGAATATTTCTCCCTAAAATTACAGCATGTGTGGTCTAGAACAGAGACCCTAGATCTTAGGCAAACCTCACAGGGCATAGGAGAAGCAATTGAGGGTGAGATGTATCAACAATAGGGGCTCAAGCTCTCCTTTCAACCCAAACTTTCTTCTCTCCTTTTACAAGGCCACCCCATCACCGTTATTACCCTGGTGCATTCTGAAGCATTTTCTTGGATTCAGAAGTTTCAGACATAGAGAATGACAACTTGCATGTAATTTATTTCCTCTATTTTTAAATTTTCTGTTCCTTATTTGTCAGCATTTCTTTGTAGCTCTTCCTTTTCCCTCTCAAAACAAGTTAGTGTTATATGAAATAATATTTGGTCTCCATAATGGCTTCCACCAAGGACATACCCTTGTTCATAGAATCCTCATTGAGTGCTAGTTGAATAAATAATACAAATTGAGTGCTTATCATCTGTCCTCCTGTCAATATGTTTCAGTAATTTCATTTGCTAAACTCTGTTCACTCATCTGGAAGGGGTCATGCCCAAAATATTAATCTTTTTATAGTAGGATATTTGAATTTCCATGCCTTTTTTACTTACATTTCAGTGTTGCTGGGTATAAAACCATGAATCACATTTCTTCCCACAAATATATTGCTCCATTTGCATCTGGCACAAAATTTTGTTCTCAAAAATGTTGATGAGACCCTAATTACTTTACACAATGTGTATATAAAGATTTTTGTTTTCTTTAACCCAGGTAATTTTCCTATAATATACCTTGCATTTAGTCTTTCTGAGTCAGTGCTAATTGTGCACTTTTGATATGCAGCTTCAAAGAATTTCACATCAGAAAAAAAGGAATTGTACTTTTTAGCATTTGTTTCAAGTCTTTGCTTTGGTTTCCTGGTTCAGACACTCCAGTGTTCAGATATTGGACCATCTATACCATTCCTCATTGTATTAATCAGGGTTCTTTAGGGAAATAGAATCAACAGGAGATATCTGTAAAGACTATGAGATTTTATAAAAATCTCTTATGTGACCATGGGGATACACAGGTCAAGATTCTGTAAGCAGGCTGCAAACCAGGGCCATTGTTAATGCAGTCCATGATGCAGTACAGTATGCCTTGCAAAGAAAATGTGGAAAAGTACTGAGCCTTCAGAGAGCCCTGGCAGGTCTCCCTCCACCCTCTATATTTACCCACATGTCAATCTATATTAAATTAAAGCTCTTTGTTTTATATGTGATTTTAAATTTAATAAATAATAAGGCCAGTAAAATTTAAATTTTAAAAATAATTTCCAAAAAATTATATTTGTGTATATTTTAAGATGTGTATATTTTTCCTCTTTAGGACTGTGTTAAATTAAAATTAAAATGGGAAAAGGGGCTGATTTTATGCACCCAATGTTTTTTCCCCCATGCAATAATACTTTATCAGTCAGGATGGGCTAGGTTTTTCCATGGTAACAATGCCCCAAATCTCAGTGGCATTTCACAACAGAAATTTATTTCTCACATAAATGATCCACTGTGAGCCATCAGGGAAGCTCTGCTCATCATTGTCACTCAGGGATCCTGGCTATTGGAGGCATCACCTCACCATGTACTTCCATAATAACAGCAGCAGGATGAAGAGAAGGGAGAATCATGCATTGGTCCCAAAGCTTCTACGTGGAGGTAACACACAGCATTTCCACTCTTATTTTATGTTAAAGCAAGTCATGTGGCCTCATGTACTTTAAAGTGGGTGGAGAAATTGGTCAGACACAAAGGGACTGATGGAAGAATGATTCCACTTTCATGAAATAACTAGAATATGAAAACTCATAGAAACAGAAAAGAGAGTACAGGTTACCAGGGGCGGAGAGAAGTGGGGATGTGGAAGTGGGGATTTATTACACAGTGGGTGTAGGCTCTATTTGGGGTGATGGAAAAGTTTGATGGTAATGGATAGTGGTGAGGGTAGCACAACATCATGAATGTGATTAAACTCACTGAATGGTATACTGTAGAATGGTTGAGATGGGAAAGTTTATGCTGCATATATGTTTCTACAATAAATAAAAGAGCAACTAAGGAGACAATGAAAAATAAATGCAAGACATGCTCCTGGACTTGATCTAATAATGGAGGAGAAAAGGCTCAAAATATCATTATTGGGACATAAAAAACTGGAATATAAGACTGTAAGCTTTGTGTCAATGTTAAATTTCTTGAATTTGATAACAGCACTTACAATGGTTGCCTGAGTGAATATCATTGCTCTTAAGAAATGAATATGGAAGGATTAGGTATTCAAGGAACATAATGGAATAGGAGGCCTTTTAAAAATATAATTTTAAGGTGGGGAAGAAATTTCAGAGGAAGGCCAAAAAATAACAGAAAATGGACAAACTGTGTTAAAAGAATTGCTTGTATACAGTCAATATATAAAAACAATTTCAATTTATTAAAGTAAATTTGATAGGGCCACAAGTTTAAAGCTCCACTGGCAGTTAAATTCCTATTTTGCTGTAATTAGAAAACTACCCATGTAAAAAGGGGGATTTGCCTTTATAAGCATGTAAATCTAAAGCAGGACACTACCCTAAGCTTGGTGGGGCTGGCAGCCCTGTTCTGGACACAGCCCCTTTATATTCCATGGCCAGGTACCCAATAGCTTGCTAGGACAGCTTGTTGCACAGTGACTAGGTCTCTACTGCAGACAGCACAGCCTTACTCTAGAAGCCTAGAGGTCTGTGCTGTGACTCCACTGGCACTTTTCAGATTCCTCATAGCATCCTTACATAGTATGGGTAACTTTAGGGTTGTGGGATATGCTGGGCCATTGGTTCAAGTGGGAGAGCTGCTTCTACCACAGTCTGAACCTGATGCAGAGTGCTCTCTTGTTCTGGGCCTTCTGAGTCACCCAATAAATGGGTCAGAGAAGTATTTCCAAGTGAGGTATATGCTGCCTTCAGAATCTGAAGAGGCCTACCCCAATGCTGTGGCTTATTCTTGGTGAGAAGTGCAAGGACTCATCCTAAATCTCTGAAGGGATGTTCTAGAATACCTCAAATTATTAATCCCTAAAATTCCCTAATTGGGGCAGGGTCCTGCATATTTATATGTTTGATTTCTATCCTGTGGAGTGCATGTGTCTTAAAAAGCATTCAGTGTACTTACCACTTCCTGTTCATCAGGTCCAATTAACATGATGGCATTCATATAGTGGACTAGGATATATTCTGCAGAGTGAACAATCAAGAGTCCTTCAGACAATTCCTTGTGATAAAGAGCAAAGAGCAAAGGGGCAAAACTGTGAATGTGTTTTTCTGTCTGTTGTAAGTACATACATGCATAATGCTTTTTGATCTTTCTTGATGGGGTTGAAGTGAATGGATTTGCCATATTAAGAGCTGCACATCATTTTTCTGGGGCTTTGTCGATCTGTTCTGATAAAGGCACTAAATTCAGCATAGCAGATATGATTGGAAATTCCACCTAGGTAAGTTTTCAGTAGTCCACTCTCAACTGTCATGATTTTTGCAAGAGCCAGAGTGATGGATGGCCAACAAATCTGCATCCTTCATCTTTCAGGTTGACCTGATTTCTTCCATTAAAATCAGGATGCAGTCTTTGTTTCTGATTTACTATCTGGCCTGAGCAGGAAGTAGTTTCAGAGACTTCCATTTGACCATTCCTTCCATTATGACTCTTATTCCACAGCTCAGGAAACAAATGTGATGATTCTGCCAGCTGAACATGGCATCCATTTCAATGATGCCCCAAGAAAGACTAGGAAAATGACTACATAGATTTCTGGACCCACTGAACCCACTGTAATGCAGACTTGTCCAGAACTGCACTCATTACCTAACCTCCGTGTGATCCACTCTAACCAGGGATCATGATGATGTTTTAGGTCCCTGGTATCAGTGTCAGTTCAGATTCTGTACCTACAAACCTCAAAAAAAGGAATATTCCCCTTTCCACAGTGTGGAATTACTGTGTAACTCCAGGTCCCTTTGGGGTAAAAACTACCTGGAAAAATCATGACTATATTGTTGCAGGGTCATTCCCCAAGGCCTGAGGTGTTGCAGGGTCCTTCCCCAAGGCCATCTGTCTTCCACCTACAACCAGTGGGCTCCAGGTCTGAGAACAGCTTCAAGTCTGGAAACGGGGAGGGATTATGGTTTTCTACTGCAGCAGCTGATTCTGTCTTGTCCTCAATCACTCGAGCTTTTCTGATTATGTAGATGAAGACATACCTTAATTGGCTACCTAGCCATCTATTTCACACCTGGGACCATCATTTTCTGTTAATCATCACCACAGATGCTGAGGATTAGGGCCCCTAGTTGCCATCCTGGCTTTGCTGTAGAGCAATGACATCTCTCTTGCTGCTCATTGCCTTGGAGACTGTCAGATGGCCTGATATTTGAGAATCCTTTCATCTTAATCATCACCAGGGAGCCCATTTTCACAGTACACCCTTATCTATAGAATAGTCACTGCTGAGCTCCTCTGTCATTGCTAGTGCCTCCTCATTAGCACATTCTATTGTTTTAGTAAAGGGAGTGTCCTCTAGGTCCTCTTGGCAAACATAGTCAGCTGGTGAGTTCTCTAGTCCTTTATAATAAATCTAGCCCAGTGTGCCCATACTTAGAGCCTTTTGACCTCAATACTCTCCTAGGTTAGGTATGGCATCTCCATCTAATTTACAGCAGACTATCATTTTTTTTTCTCCAAGCTTCAAGGAGTCATCTCACTAGCACATAAAGACCAGTCTCAAATGTCCTTTCCAGGATGATACATTCTGAGTTACAAAAGAGTGCTTCCAGATCAATAAACTCCTCAATTCCTGGACTCATTCTGCCCAGGACTCTCATGATCCATTTCTGGTCATGTTCTCCAGTTCCTGTTGATTTATATTTCACCTGGATTCTGTAGCTCTTTTAGTGAAATACCTCTTTACTTATGAAGCAAGGGCAGTGCTTCCACAGTTGAATCATGCTGCAGCTTACCCCTTGTTATTGATCTAAAAGACTTTAAGGGAAACAAGTATTCTCTTGAGATGCATTTGTCTCAGGTGAAGCCAGCATGGTCTCCAGGGAAGGGAAGATTTCTATCTTCCAGCAATGGAGGAGTTGGCCAATTTTGCCAGTCCAGAGGATTCAGAGGAATCTGATGGTTCAAAATTTTCAAGTGTATTTACTCTGAAGTCCTCAGTCTAGTTGCTGACATTTCTTGAATGTTACAAAAAACAGAAGGAGGTGACAAAGGGTGGGTTTCAAGGTGCAAGAACTGGAATAAATTCATTATATATTGGTCTTCTGGGTAATCCATAATTTTAGGGCATGATTTACCTACTGTTTGCTTTTCTTTAGCACATTATAGGAGACAAATGATTACTAACTTGTGCCCTCAAGCAATTTATCTATCCACAAGGCAGAATTTGTCGACACTAATTAGGAGTCTACCAATGTTTGGGAAAATGGATAAGGTTACTCTCTGTGAATTAAACCAATGATATCACAGTGGAAAAGAATATTACCTGTGGTCCCCATATACTACCTATAAATCCTACTTTAGATTTTAAACATTTTGAGGATCAAAACTGTCCTATTTGTCTCCCAGGTAGACTAGTATTCATATATATATATATATGTATATATATATAAAGGGCACTTAATAAGAATTTGTTGAAGTGAATGGCATTGAATTCAACGGAATTCCAATGAATTCAATTGAATTAAATAGCATTATTAATTTCAAATAAATCTAACAATCCAATTAGCTATTAATAAATAACTTCCAGGTAGCAATATTTTATATATGCTTAAGACAATTTTAGAATTAGTTAAAAACTTGTTTTCTTATAGCACAAGGATAAGTAGTAGAGGAGATAAAACAACACAAAGAAAACTACCAAAATGACAGAGAAAAAAAGAGAATACAGTAACAAAAATTACTGACAATGCAGATTCAAATTATATTTAGTTATTTTATTTAAAGGGTAGTATATAGTCATTTTAACCTTAATCACATACATCTTTTTTGCTGGTGACATGAGTGTAGGCTCAAAATTGTTTTGTTTAAAAAAAAACAAAAAACAGGGCTTTGAATGGAGAATATTTTACTCTGGCTATTTCAGCTAGGAAGTGAGGAGTAAATCTTTGTGAGTGATTGAATGTGTTTGGTTTATGGTGTGATAGTATGTGATTATGCATGTGGGTGATTATATGTGTATGTGTGCATGTGTTGTTAAGTGCAATATAGAAAGCAAGCAAGGAGTAAATGTTTTTTTTTTTGTTTTTTTAATGGTACATTTTGGTGTTATGATGTCCAGTGTTCCATAAACAGTTTCATCTTGTTGAAAATGGAGACCCCTTAATACTAAGTCAGAAGCTTTCAGCAATAATACTCTTTGTTCCCCTGCTTAGGTCACCTTTTTCCAAAGTTTGGAGTACTGCTTTAAAAAATGTTTAAAATGAAAAGCAGGCAACAGAGCAGGATGCATTGGGAGGGGGAGGTGTTACAGAGAAAGGGATAGAAAAGAAAAAGAAAACATGAGGTAAACAGGCAATGGGGCTTCAAAAATGAAAAACCAAAAACTAAAATGATTGAAAAAAAAAAAAAAGAAGCAAAAGCTTTTCAATCAATCTGTGACAAAGCAAAAACACAGAAGTCTTTGTACCTATTAGGATTTACACTGATCCTCTCATAAAGGTGTACCTGATAATGCAGTTTGCTTCAAGCCCAACTTTCTGGCTTGGTTATTCCCTCACCTGACATGATGGCATCAGCCGCACACCAGCAACATGATCTCCTCCATGAAGGTTCAGCCTCTTACCTGACCACCGTGCCCCATCAGCACAGTGCCTCTCCACACACAGATTACATCGGGCCCCACAGTAGCACAGTCCCCCAGCCCCTATCCCAGGTGTGCATGAGGTTCAGACAATAATGCCAAACTGGCACAGAAAGGTATAAATGTCCACAGTAAGTCTTTACATTCATTTCCAAACCACATACAGTGTAAAAGACAGCAACAGCTGCTTCTGGGAACTGTGTCTGCTGACCTCTGCCAGAGAAGCAGACAGTGCTGCCTGCACCATGGTCACCAGAGCCAGGTACATGCTGTGCCCTGCACTCTTATGAGGGTGCCTGGCCACCACAGTGACAGCAAGGAGATTCACCTCTCAGCACTTAAGAAAGGGCATCTTGTGTTTTCAATATGAAACATTTTATATGGCAAAATCCAATCCCAAGACTTCTTGGAATTGGTCTTCACACACATTTTAAAAAATATTTATTTAACCAAATATATAATAAATATAACCATTTCAACATCTAAACAATATAAAAATTTTAATGAGATATCATATATATTTTTTAATACTATGCCTTCAAAATCCAGTATGCATTTTACATTTATAGCAGACCTCAATTCAGACCATACATATTTGAAGTGCTCCACAGCTACATGAGTGTATGGTTACTCTATTAGACAGCACAAATTTAGACAATATATTCAGGGTGTCTAGACTAAAGCACAACTTACAGCACATGCATTGGCTACTAGTTATCAATGAAGTCCTCCCATAGAATAGACATACAAAAGTTTAGCAGCTAAAACATTCTTTGATTGCAGTTAAATCAAATTCACTCTTTGGAGAAAAATGCAGGGTCCCAGGGTCATGACACACCAGGCAAGAGGAAACCAGAGGATTTACAGCAAATGCTGTAAACCTCCAAGAGCTAAGTATCCTGAACAATGTTTGACATCATTATTTATCTACAGCCTTTCTTGTGTGTGCCAAAACCTGGACATCTATGCTCAAAATACACTTTTATTATCAATTCTAAAAGTTAGACCTGGGGTTCTCCAAAATGATTTGATTTACTATGGTTACTTTTGCCTTTTGTGTTGCAATAAGAAATTTACAGTATGTTTAACATTTTATAGGCTCCTAAAAACCTTCTTCCATGTTTGATTTCATATCCTGCCAGGCCAACCTTGCTAAGGGCTTATGTTTGTTTGCTTTGAAAATTTTTAAAACATTTTTCAAAAGTATTTTTTTATTTCTTTAAAGATACTTAGACTACACAAATGTTACACCAAAAATATAGGGATTCCCATATGTCCCACTCCCCACACATCCCACAACCTCCCACATAAACAACACCCTTCATTAGTGTGGCACATTTATTGCAATTGATAAATGCATCCTGGGGCATTGCCATTGAGCATGGACCATACTTCACATTGTAGTTTACATTCTCTCCCACACAATTCTGCAGAATATGGAAAGACATATAATGGCATGTATCTGTCATTGCAATGCCATTCAGGACAATTCCCAAGTCCTGAAAAGGCCCCCACATTATACCTGTCTTTCCCTCCCCCTGCCCCCAGAGCCTCCAGTGACCACTGACTCCACATCAATGCTGTAATTTCTTCCATTGCTAGAATCACAAGTCTATAGTAGAATATCAGTAAGTCCACTCTAGTCCACAGTTCATTCCCCAATCCTGAGGATTCTGTCATGGTGATGTCCACTACACCTCTAATTGAAAGGGGGCTTCAATCCCATACAACTGATGGATGGGACTTTCTTGCTTGCAGTTGTAGGCTCTCCCATTTCCTTGGTATGGTGGTTGTCAATCCCCACCTCCTTGTTAGCTGTCCTGGGTGAGTCCAATGAACTGGAGAGTGGGTGTTGCAACTCTGCTTTATTTGGTACTGAATTTAGTTCAGTCTACATAAGACATCACTTCAAAATTATGTGGATAACACTACCATTTTCAGCTTTAACTGTAGAGAATGAAAAACAACTCTCATCTTGAATGTTCTGAACCATATGATCATTAATAAGAATGTGATTACCAGTGGGACCCTGTCTGTAAACCTGGTTAATTTGGTGCACAGGAATATTAAACACCAGTGCAAGTTTTCCAGCCCTTTCTGAGGCAACCATTTCTTCCAAGTAGATTACATGGTAAACACAGGGTGTCCCACTGCCATTCTCACCCCCACTGCCTACAGCCTACTGTGTGAGGCTGGGCTGCTGCTGGCAGACATAGATGGTTAAACAGGGCCTAATCAACCTTGACTTCAGTGACTTTTAGAGCTGAATTCCTTCAGCTGCATTATAAATTTGCACTAAATCCTCTTTTGTCAGTTTTAGTAAGTCAGCACCTGAAAAATTGGAAAACAGTCTAGTGTAGGAAGAGACTCTGTTTTTGAGCAGCCATTGATGGTGTTTCCTGAATGGTGGCTGAAGGCTGAAGCTGTTCACCAGAGGCCTGTGAAACTTCATCTCCCTGATGATTTGGGGAAGATGAATTAAATAATTAAAAAGTGACATTCAAGTCAACCAATGACATCCCTATTCTTTTCTCACAAAATTCAAAGACATCAGCAAAACCTCCTATATCAGTAATAAAAATAAAAAGACTTTGACTCTCTGTTATCATAATATCATAGTTGAATAAAATTTGCTTTAAAAATCATCTAAAGGCACATGATGCAGTTCATTATGTATAACAACAATAGCAACAGTTTCCCAGTGTTCATAATGCTGCTCCATTAAATTTACCTCCAATCAATAATTAGGAGTCCACAAATAAACTTGGGCAATTAAATCAATACTGCCAGGCAATTACATTCCAGAGTCCAGGCTCCATGGCACGAAAAAGCACTATATCTGGGAAGCAGGTGTGGCTCAGTGGATAGAGCCCCCGTTTACCATGTGGGAGGCCCAGGTTCACGTCCCGAGGCCTCCTTGTGAGGGCACGCCGGCCTGAGCGGTGTGGTGGGCTGATGCAGCAACCTCACAGCAGGAAGCGGGTGTGGCGCAATGGATAGAGCACCCGTTTACCATATGAGAGGCCCCGGGTTCGCTTCCCAGCGCCTCCTTGTCAGGGCAGGCCGGCTCGCGTGGCGCCGTGGGCTGATGCGGCAAGACCTCACAGCAAGGGGGAGATAAGCAGACACAGAGAAGACAC